>CANXYC010433939.1:0-15085 GCA_948193065.1 Aleurites moluccanus | reverse complement strand
CCCTGATACAAAACACTCTCCACTGAGGTATACTTATCCAAAAATTCTGAAATTTTACAAAAATCATCTCAACACACACAGAAACATTTTTCATGTTTACAGTTTCAACAAATTCTGCCTCAATCATTCCCAGAAATTTCCAAACATGAACTGCATCCCTGCAGGAATTCTCACCCAGACCAGCCTTGCTCAAATAGACACAACTAACCACATACTCAGAATTTTACCAAACCATTTTACAGAATTATAGCTAAAACATAAATTAACAACTTTCACATTTTACACTTTACCCAATTGTGTTTTACGAGCAAGTAATGGTCAACACTGAATTCTGCTGCAGTTCTTAAACAAAAATTTTTGAAATTTCAAACTTCTCATTTAAATCTTTTAAAATTTTCCAAACATATAAAATCAACAAATACACTTCAAAAATGGCATATATTACATCCCCAAAGATCTCTATATAGATTTGGTTTAGGCTAGGCTGAGGTGTTACATATGCCTAGTGTTTCTGATCCCCAACTAGGAGGGACACTGACAAAAACCCTGTCAGTTGGGTTTCCGATGTGCACATTAGACCAATGAACTAACTCTCATTGGGAGGAGCATTTTATTTACATGTGGGTCATGGATTATAGAACTTGGACATATTATCAAGAAATATAGTGGTCACAAGACCATCATCACATATTTACATTTAGTTATTCCATCACACAACTAGGTATATAATGATCTTGGTCTAAGAAAAACAACAACCAAGTCATTCACACAATTAGCTTATTTAGGAGGGTCTCAACAATTTATAGTTTACAAATTTTGAATTTATAGGTTTAGATTCTTCAATAATAAATTTAAGAGAAATTTCATGAAGTAAGAAAAGAGTAGCATGCACAATTAATGGATAGCAACATACATTAACATAGTTCATACTTACCTCAAAGCAATTTATCCTTGTATTTTCCTCAATTACTTATACATTAAATAATCTTCTCTATATTCCTTAAATTCTCCTCTACTATGTCAAATTTCCAAATACTCATAATTAGGGTTCATGCCCAAAAATGTTCATATATGGTAAATTCTTATGATTTTAATCATCTTTTAGAATCTTCATATATTTTCTAGCATCAATTTAATCACTTCTTAAAGAAATGTGAAAGTTTGGGATGAATAGCTACTATTCACCCAAAACCCTAAATCCATATATATATATATATATATATATATATATATATATCTTGCTATAATCCATAATAAATGCCAATTGATGCTCTTAAACATCTATTCATAACTCATAATCATATATTCTAACTACGTATTAACTTATTTTAAACTTAGATTGGAGTTTGGAATAAATACCTTAAAACCCTAGAATGGTAATTCTTGAGAAACCTAAAATCTTAATGTTCATAAAGGTTTGATTCTTGATTCTTATGTTAATAGAGATACAATAAGTGTTTGAGAAGAGAATTTAATGAATTTATGGGTGGATGAGGTGTATTTATGAAGAAAGAGAGGAAGAAGAATGAAATAAATGAAGTTTGAAAATGAAGGGAAAGGGTCGGATATTTATAGGCCCGACACTTTCACGCCCTTAAATAGGTTTCACAGTCGTGAAAGCCACTGTTTACGTTGGTTTCAAAATACTTCTTCATAGCCGTGAAGGGACGTATCACGCCCGTGAAGACAAAGCTGGAGAATTGATCAATTTACACATAAAGTATTTTTACGATGGTGAAAGATCTTTCACACCAGTGAAAAAGTCTTCACTTCCGTGAAAACTTTCTTCAAGGTGGTGAAATATTTTCAAAGGGGTGAATCATTTTCATGGGGGTGAAGAATTCTCGTATTTTCTCCATTCTAACTTGTCCAAACTCAACTAACTTATATACACACATGTTAACATACATTAGATAAAGAAACAAACACATATCTACTCTAATACTCCAAGTACTGATTATTACATCTAACTTACTTTGCTTTTGGGAATTCATTTGAAGAACCACCATGTCTACTAAATCATAGCATTTTGAATATGTTAGAAATTTTGATGATCACCTTGATGAGGAAGGTTCATCTAAAATTGAATAGATTGTGAATCCTTCGACAAATGATCATATTAGTCCTAATTCTCTAAGAAAATTTGTTGAAATATTAGAAAAATGTTTGCAAGAACATATGTAACACCTTAGAATTTATCCTAGGAGTATCCTAAACACTCAAGGATGTTAAAATATAGGAATTTAACTAGTAATTAAATTATAAGAGTTTAATTTTTTAAAGAGGACTAGACTACTCTAATTGGCTATAAAGTTTAAATTATATTATTAGAGTTTTTTAAAGAGTTCAAAAATAAGGGTTAGAGGTGAAATAGAAGGAGAATTCAAAAGATTAAAGGTTATATAGAAGTGTTACTTTGATTGAGGTAAATTTCATATCATAGTTTCTATTTAATCTTTATGAGTTATATGCTTATAATAACTAATAATTTAGAGGATTTAACCTAAGTAAATGAATATATGTGAATTAAAAACTAAAGTTTCAAAGTTGTGAAACCGTAGAATTAATATTAGTGTAAAATTAATTTAATTAAGGTTAAATCCTGAAATTTTTATGTTGTATGATTTCTAAGTTCAATTTAATTGAAATTGTAGTTTTGAAAAGATTAATATATTTAGTGAAAGTGATGGAATCATCCATATGTACATATTTTAAAAATTGAGCTAGAGTATGAATTTTTGAATTTCAATAGCAAAACTGAATTGTAAATACATTATCATGCTTATATTTGAATCCTAGTTTAATTTTTTTTATATATATCCTTTTCTTCCATATTGTCGTAATTTCTTGATGAACCATATATTTATTGAATTCTTGTGATTTTATTACAAGCCCTTTTGTTTTCATGTTGATTAATTGTAAAGTTTTGATGAATTTCCTATTTTTGGTGGAATCACTCATCCATCAAATCATGTCTCGTATGTATTAATTTAATGCACACTAAGTATTCGATGAAATTCCTAAATGGCCAAACCTTATGTACACTAAGTGTTTGATAAAATTCCTAAATGACTAAACTTTATGCATACAAAGTATTCGATGAAATTTCTAAATGAGTAAATCTTATATATACCAAGTGTTCAATGGAATTTCTGAATGAACCTATTTGATGCATACCATATGTTCCATAAAATTTCTAAATAAACCTTTGTCAAAACCTAATATTCCATTTGTATATTCTTGAAATTTATATTCTTTGACTGAACCTTAACCGTAATTAAATTCTAAATATTTATTTTAAATAACCATGATGATGTTCTTGTGTTGAGCATACCACTTTGATAAATTTATTTGATTTGCTTTATTTGATTATTGTTCTTCCTTCATAAGTCAAGTGATTGATTTTCCTTAATTGATTTATAAATTTGCCCATTGAATTCATGATCTTTATTGTTGATCAAACCTTTGTCCCTTGTTCTTTCCTTATTGAGTTCCTTGAATAGCTAATTATTTCCTTGAAGTCTTCTTTATCTTAGCCAAATGTATTTATTACCATCTATTTGTTAAATTCCTTGATTTGGCATAATGGATTATTGTTTCATCATTGTTGAATTTCTTAAAGTAATCTAGTCCTTTATTGATTCATCATTTTGTTCCTCTTAAAATGGCAAAAAGATAATTGAATACATTATTAAATAAATATTTAAAGTTTATCCTTAAATGAACAAAGTAACTATTGAAGATATGTTACTTCATATGAGGATTTTCTTACCAAACCAAATGTGATAATTATTTCCATATATGACCTTTATAAGATTCAATGACAAAAATGCCTGACCGATGGAGTAAGTGATAAAATACACCGACTTCGTGTATAATGACATAGTGGATAAGGTATAATATCCAAGCCCTATTAGGGGGGGAGTAAAATATTCCTAACCATAAGGTTTGATTAGCTATAGAAATAGGTAGCCTATACTTTTAAATGATTTTTGAGATGTGACATGATTTTTCTATCATGCATCTCAAAATAATAAATCTTACTATTTGTTTCAGATATTTATTGAATTCCTTAATAAATATTCATTGCTTATGATATTGTGGCCTTTATTGTTATATACTTAATTATTTCTCATTAGTTACCTTATTAATCTATCAGCCTTTATTGATATTTACTCAATTGTATCTTATTCATTATTGAAATGTAAACCAAATGCCATTCTTGTGAGCTAACCTTATAATACTTAACCTCACAAGTATGGTGTTATATTTATTACTCACTAAGTTTTTATACACGCCTTTTGTAATTTAACATTTTTCAGGACCAAGGTAGATAGAGATGGTTCCAAAGGCTTTATTCTCCTTCAAATTGGAACCTAGTTCATTATATAAAAAATCTCTCATTTTGAAGTCATTTTGATACTCTAGTTGCTCCATGGTTAGAGGCTTAGAGTAGTATGTGTATTTGAATAAATGTAGAACTATTTATGCATTATGATGGTATTAATATACATATATAAGTGTCGTATTAAAAATTATAATTTTATATGCTTGATAATATGAATATGGATTATTAATAAATGAGAATGAATGAAAGATAATGAATAAAAGAGCTTTTGAAAATTAATTTTTGAAATGAGGTATGGTTAGAATAGGTTCTATGGGAAATTAGTAGCCTTAAGCTTTCTTATACTCTAGGATCGTCTTGTCTTCAAAATTGGGGATGTGACGACATAGAACTGATGGGCTTGTTATGAGAGATGTATTGTGGGACTTGGAGTATACATTGGCAACTACCAAAAGTTGTAGAGGCTTCATATTACAACCTTATTTTACTAATGAGTTGCCTAAGGGAATAGATGCTTCAACACCTTATCTCAGCCACAACAGTTTTATAGACACTTTACTAAATGAGCATGGAACCCTGGTGCAGTAGAGCTTTTCAGTCTTTCAACTGCACCACCACATCACAGCTGCTATATCACTTGGAATGTTTGTAATAGCTATTTGATAATTTGAATATGTCAATTTTAATTTGAATAAGGCAAGTCCACTTCCTTTCATAATCCTTGAGGTCAATGATAGTCTTTATGGGGAGGGTATTGCCGCATAATGTATATAGAGTAACCTAGAGTATGACAATTATCAAATATAGTAGCTGGACAATAGCTAGTTAAATAAAAAGATATGATCTATAATATATATTAGTTATGTTGATTGAAAATTCAATTATCTCCTTATATTCTCTCTCTATTTCTCTTTCTCTTTCTATTCTCATCTCCTTCGTTTTTTTATTGTTATCCCACTTCTTCTTTGTGTTTTTCTGCGGGTAAATGACTCCAGTGGTCATTAAACTTTTGAGTTTGTTCTATTTTTATCACTAACCAGAATTTTATTTCAAATTAGTCACTATACTTTGACAATGTTTTACCGGGTGGTCACATGTCAAATCGGAGTTGGATCGGTATAGTGGCATCGGAATCAGCATTATATGTTGACTCGGCATACCACGTAGAATGCCACATAAGCCAAAAATATCACATCAAACTATCACGTTAGCAAAAGTTTAGTAATCATATTGAAAAAAAATTTAAAAGTTCAGTGACAATATTGAAAAAATACCACAGTTTAGTGATTTATAAATTATTTATATTTTTTGTCTTTTCATTCTTTTAATTTTTTTTTTCCTTTCAAAATATTCTTTTAATTTTTCACTAATATTTTTTTTATTTTTTTATTTTTTATCATAATATTTTTTAATTCTTTTAAGTGAAAATATTTTTCTAATTTAAACTTTATTTATTTTTTTAAATTGAAACAATAAATTTTTTCTAATAATTTTAAATGAATTATTATTATTATTATTAGGGCAAATTATAATTTAGTCCCTGAGTTTTGGTCTGAAAAATGAAGTGGTCCCTATATTATGTGAAATACATGATTTAGTCCCTGAATTTTCACTCCGTAAGACTATTTAGTCCTTCCATTCATTTTTTTTTACTTTTTCCGTTAAATTTTAAGTAAAATGACCAAAATACCCCTTATTCATTATTAAATTTTCTATCACCTGCTACTATTCAAATTAATAATTTTTCTAGCGCAAAATATACAAATAAAATCTAACTAATTACATAAAATTAAACCTATATATTTCATATTATGTATAATACTAAAAATATTAATTGTATAGAGGAAGAAGAAGAAGCCTACTACCTCAGTTCCTGTCTTCTCCGATCTTAATCAACTAATTTAATAATGACAGCAGCAGCAACACCACCAACAGTTTCTCAGCTCTCAAGTTTCTCTTCAATCAATCGCAAATTGCACCTCCATCATCGATCCTTTCTTTGCCAATCTCCATTTCCTTCTCGATCCAAGGTAAAAGTGTTAGCCCTGAAAATTCCTATTCAATTTGCTAAAGCATGGCTTTTACTTAACCTGTAATTCGATCAAGAATGGTGATTAGTGCCTTGAATTATCCAGCGATATGTTGTTATGAGTCTCTAAGAAGGACAAGGTATAGATACTTCTAGTTATATGCTTAGTTATACTGCTGATGATTCGAAACCATATGTGGAAGGGCCAGCGAAGTCTTATCATACTGTAGAGGAGCATACTCTTGAAGAAAATGATACTGCTGATTATAAGGCATATGGCAAGGCAAAAATCCATGATTTTTATTTTGGGATTCCTTATGGTGAGTGACTGTAATTCATGATTTGTTGTGTTTGTTTTCCAGAATTCCAAAAGATTGGTGTAGATAATTGGGCATTCAATGGAATTTCAACAGTGGCAGGCGATAGAAAATTTAATAATGAATAAGGGGTATTTTGGTCATTTTATTTAAAATTTAACAGAAAAAGTAAAAAAAATGAACGGAAGGACTAAATAGTCTTACGGAGTGAAAATTCAGGGACTAAATCATGTATTTCACATAATATAGGGACCACTTCATTTTTCGGACCAAAACTCAGGGACTAAATTATAATTTGCCCTTATTATTATTATTATTATTATTATTATTATTATTATTATTATTATTAAAGCTAAAATAATAATAAAAAAATTATTCTCTGACTTTCTTCTCATTTTGAATGTATTGTACACTAATCATATTCAATAATATGAAATCTAGAGGTCTATGGGACTTGACTGAACATAATAGTTTGATCAATAAATAATGTAATATTAATAGGGAGGTTACGAGCTATATCACACTATAAGTTGAAGTACCATCTTTTACAAAATGATACCATTGAATTTCCAAAGATAATCATCTCATTTAAATGTAGTTACCTGATTAATAAAAATATGCAAGAATAAAATTGACATGAAAATTCAAATGACAAGAAAGTCAAAGAATACATTTTTTATTTTATCTTTTGTTTTAATAACAATAATAATAGTAATAATAATAAAATATTTCATTTAAAATTAAATAATAAATATATATTAGTCTATAATTAAAATGACAAGAAAATTTAAATGGCTTGACAGTTTATCGTCAAATTGAAATACTATTATATCTAGGTTCATGACCTATTGTCTTTTTGGAAGAGGGTATATGTCACACCCCAAAACCATTGGTGCGACATTCCTAAGGCAAGGGTAGGCATAAGGCCACCGTACACCCATAAAACCCTTAGCTAACCTGGATCAAACATACAATACATACTAGCATCATGCCAAACATCCACATCTTATATATATCTTATCAACCTTATATGACATTTCCTCTTGTTCCTTACCAATCAAAAGATAATTCTAATATCAATATAGAACAAGAAAAAGTCTACAATGCCATCCATGGCAACAAAAGAATAAGTAAGATCACACACATCTGCAGAGCTTTTAAGAGTATACTTCTCATAGACATGAATACATATATATATATAATTCAACTATTATCCAAAAATATTACATAAAAGAGTCTTCTTATGGAGAAAGAAATCAAGAAGTCCTGGCTTCAGGATTAACTCTCTCTCGAACTAAGCTAGAACCTGAAACCAAAGAAGAGTGGTGAGCCTTCAACTCAGTAAGATATGAACAATCAAAATGAATAACATATATAGAATACTTAAATAGCAAATCTTGAACATATACCAGGGTACTAGAAAGAAATCTTAACATATACATTAATATCATAAGTGCTTATAAATGGTAGCACTATCCAATCATTTCATAATACATATATGAATATCAAATCATGATTATTTTTAAGAACATAAATACCTATAAAGAATGATATTATTAAATAAAGATACATAGAATTGATATCATATCATAACGTTTGGGTAGCTTTGCTACCTTCAAGTGGCACATATGCTTGCGCAGGTATATGTGCCTAGGTGTAACACTGATACTATACCCTATCAATCAGGCCTCCTCTGTGCACATTGGACCAATGAATTAACTCTCATTAGAAAAAATGATCTATAATGCATGTTCTGTGATATACATATCAAGTATTGGTTCAACAATAATTAACAATAATCAAGAGATCACAATATATAATTAACATATCATATTATGTATAACAAAGACTTATTAATGAACTTGGTCTAAGGAAAATAACCAAGTCAATATCAACATTCAAAGATTTTATTAAAGGAGGGTTTTAATAAATTGAATTCATAAATAACACATACATATATATGAATATAATATACTTTAACAAAAATTCTCATATGGAGAATCATATACATGAAACGAAATCTACACTTACTTCTTAGCACTAAAAAGCTTTCTAGTCAAGCTCAACTCTTGCTCAAATCCAAAAGATCATTAATTCCTTGAGTTCTTTTTTCCTAAATAAAGATCCTCAAAATTTCAAAATTTAGAGTTTTCTCAAAACAAGCATATAAAATAATCCTCCATAAATTCTAAACTCCTTCGAGTCTCTATAAATAAATTCTAGCATTAATTTAACTATTAATAGAAGATGAATAATAGTTATAGAGAAAATCTACTATTCATAGCACTATTCATCCAAAAATCATAAATCTTTAAACTACTAAATCTAACCATAATTATTAGCCATTAATGCTCACAAAAGATCATCCACAACTTAAAAATAATTATTCTAGCTAACAAAAAACTTAACGCAAAGCTAAAGAGAATATTTGAGAAAATTACTTTATACGAAATTTTGAAGAATTTAACTTGAATTGATACTCTTATAGTTTTTAATTTGTGTTGTCTAGCATTAATAAGACTTAATTGGAGTATTAAAACCTTAGAAATGAAGAAAAATGACTTATGGTTGAGAGAAATAGGAAATGGAAAAGAAGAAAGAAGAAGAAAGAAGAAGAAAGAAAAAAGTGGAAAAGGAAGAAAGAAAACTACTGTAAAAAAAAAACCCCGAGTTTACTGATCACGCTATTGTTCACGGTTACTGTTCACGTGCACTGTTCATAGTTACTGTTCATGACAGAAGCTGAAAAATTTACTTCGGCAATACATGCTAAACCAACTCTATCTTGAGCTATAAAAGTCTAAATGCCTCGAATTTTCCTTCCACTTAAACTAGACACATGAGACTACAACATATTCCAAATTCTTTCTTTAAAATTTTTAACATAGATTCACCAAATTCTACACAAACACAAACTCTGAAATTCAAATCAAAATAAATAAATCTCACTTGCAAAACAAACATTCCATAACAAATCTTATATACATCAATACAAGAATTTTAGAATACATACAAGCAAAAAAAAATTCAGGTGTTACAGTATAGCTATGATAAAGAAAATAGGGCTGATTTATTTATTATTTGATGCCTAGCTACTGGTCATAGGGTTAACATTAGGCATTGAATATTAGTAAAAAATAATTAAAAAATATTAAAAAAAAATTAATTAGAAAAATATTTTCACTTAAAAGAATTAAAGAATAATTTGACAAAAAATAAAAAATAACTAAAAAAATATAAGTGAAAATAATTTAAAAATATTTTGATAAAAATTAAAAGAATATTTTGAAATCGAAAAAAATAACTAAAAAAATAAAAAGACAAAAAATATAAATGACCTCAAAAATTACTAAACTTTGGTATTGTTTCAATATGATCACCGAACTTTTAAATTTTTTCAATATAGTTAATAATCTTTTGCAGATGTGGTAGTCTGACGTAATATTTTTGGCTTACGTGGCATGCTGAGTCAACATATAATGCTGACTCAGATGCCACGTGTACCGATCCGGCTCCAATTTGACTGGATGACTACTCGGTGAAACATTGTCAAAAATACAATGATTAGTCTAAAACAAAATTCTGGTTAGTGACCAAAATAAAATAAACTAAAAAAACTTGTGAACACTGGAGTCATTTACCCGTTCTTCTGCTATTGTTTTCAAATCTATGACCGCTAGTCATAATAGGGTAATGATAATATGAATATAAGTTAAAATAAATAAATAAATAAACTTAAATAAAATAATAAATAATAATATAATCTCAATGTAAGCATGAATTTTGGTACACGTTAATTACGAGCCAAAGGCCGATGTGGAAGTATAATAGCTTTAAAGATTTTGGTTTCTAACATGAAGCCTCCCAATTTTCTTTAATTCTAATTATATATTTAATAAGAGTTTGAAATTAAATGGGAAAATTAAAAGAATATATGATTATTGGAGTTCTAGGGTTTCAAAAATAGTTTCAATTTTTAACTTTATTATTAAAAAAAATAATAAAATTAAAAATTCTACTTTGCTGAAAAGCTATGGTAAATGCTTTTTCTGCCAATTATAGGCTACTAGATGGGCTAAAGTTCCTTGAATGTGAATTTCTTTTTTCATTCTTGCTTTTTGTGTTGTATAGGTCTTGTTCATGGTGATTGTATAGCAAAGATGAGATTGGTGTCATTGGTGGATCTTGCCTCAAATGAATCTGGCCGAATTCCATATACCCTTATCAAGGATACTCTTTGGGTAATCTGGGTTATCAGTCCACATTCCACATTGACAAGATTTTCTGTTTTGATTAACCTTTTTTATGATGACTTTTGTCCTTTGTATTGAATTTATTTTGTTACTTCTTTCGCTTGCTTCTGGTTATAACAAATATTGAGGTGCAATGCCTTCGTATTGAATGTCCTTAGTTATTCGACTTTTTTCTCCAATTTTTAGGTGCAATGCCTATACCATTATCCACATCAATGTGAATTTGATTTTACTGAACCCTATAAAAACTATTCTTCATTATTTATAAAATTTGTATATCAACATTATTCATTGTTCATTATTTAAATTAATGTGATTTAATATAATTTTAATTAGAATGTAATAAAATTATTGATTTAATATAATTATTAATTAAATAGTTATAATTATTATAATACGATAATTAGATTAAATAAATAATATATATATATAATTTTATTTTATTTTTTAATTTTGAGAAGGCTTAGCGATGAAAATCTAAATTTAGCGACAAATTTCTTTTACTCAGCAGCTGAATGTAGATGGAATTAGCTACGGATTTTGTCGTTGTTAAATAGCAATGACAATTTATTGTTTTGGGATGGCACTTAGTCTTTGGTAATTAGAGACGAAATTTGCTAATCTGTTGCTATTTTGAAATATGCGGCAAGGTTTTTTATGACGGAACTTGTTGATCACAATTTTATCGTTATATGCCATTAGCAATAGATTTCTCATTATTAGCAATGGATTCTATCCATCGCTATATAGTGTTTTTTTTATAGTCGTTGTTTGTCAAGAGATTGCATTCGTTTTTTAGATCGAGGAAATTATTAGTTTTTTAGCAATTGATGATCTGATTTATGTTTTTGGTAAAAAAGAGACAAAATATTATTTAAAATAATTTTGGGTTATTTTGGGCCATGTTTGAAGGTTCGGACATAAATCTGGTCAAAGAGTGGCCGCGAGGCCCAATTGCTGCAAGACATTGGACCCATATCAGCCCGAATATGATTTAAGTTGATATTTCAAAAAAAAAAAATAATAATAAAGTTTAAAGCTGTTTTAAATTGTTTTGGAAAGTTTTGATCATTTTCAGACATTCGGGTGCAAAAATAGGGGCGTGGTAGGCTGACAGACCCGATTGCAGCAAGGCGCCGGGCTTGTATGAGCCTAGGGGCCACACGGGTTTGCATCAGAACATGAAGACCCCTTTGGCCCTATGCTGGGCTGTATGACCTAGCACAGGGCCACCCAGGCCCAAGGCTCCCGGGCGCATGCCTCTGCTCGCTTTGGGTCTATGTCACTGCTCCGCCGCTCAATTTTCCTTCAGTTTTTAGAGTTTCTAGGTTTGTTTTGCTGCCTAATTAGATTCTAAAAAATGTTTCTTTTTAATATTTTTATTAAAAAGGGAAGATTTAGGCTGAGAGCTAAAAAGACAGCTTAAAGATCCTTTGTTAGCAAGTAAATCTATGAACTAATTAGGAAAAGTTTAGTTGATTATTTAGGAGTTTTTATTATCTTAGAACTCAAGTAAGATTTGATCAAGAACTTTAAACTTAGATTTTCCTATTTAGTGAGATGGAGAAGCCTATAAATAGGTCTTCACCTTCACTTGTTGAATGATCTAATTTTTGAAGAAAGAAACCTAAGCTCTCTAAAATTAAAATGCTTTTCTAAAACTAAACTAAATCTGAATATTTTCTATTAATTTTATCGAATTAATTTCTTGAATCAAATAATTTGTTGAAGTTGAAATATTTTTGTTAAAAAATTAAATCAAGTTGTCTTAAAAAATCAAAAGATTAATCTAGTATTTTAAATTTCTTTTTCTCCTTCTAAACTCCTTACAAGAGATCTATCAAGGGAGTTTTTGATAGTATTTCTTGAGAATAAGAAGTAAATTTATTTATTCCAAACTAGATTTAAAGCATCTTCAATAAGCAAGTAACTTTCTTCAAGCAATCGAGATTACTGGAATTCAAAACCACCCACAAGATAAACGAAGTTTGAGTGCTATTTACATAGCCTTGGTGTATAAGGTTTGATTAGATTATGTATTTTTGTTATTATTTTCAGAATTTACATAATGTGAATCATTTGGGTATAATCACATGGATTGACAACAATCCATATGATCTTTCACTTCCTTAATCTTTGTGAGCTTCTTGGCAATAAATGAACACATGAATATTTGAACACATGAATATTTGATTTTAGCTACTGTGTAAATTCAAAATAAATTTGAAATTTCTTTTTAATAAATTTAAACGTCAAGAAAACATGAGATAAAAGGTTTGGGTGATCGGAGTAGAAAAGGTTCGAAAATCGGTCCGATCGAAAAATGAAATGGGGGTATAGGTACAAGGGCAGAAGGGCCATACAACCTTTGTGAAGGACCATATGTCCCCACAAAGGGGCACACGACCTTTCATTGGGCCGCCTCGGGCTTTTTCTTGAGCCATATGGCTCTGCTTCATTTTTCTTTCTTTGTATTTTGACTTTCATGATATTTTGGTACTTTTTTGCATATAAAAGCTAAGAATGATGTGTTTAAATGTATGAAATTTAAGTTAAATATTTATATGATGATTTTAATGAATTTAGAAGTATGTTAGGTTGATTTAGTGTTGATATAAACCTAGTTGAGCATGTTTATTATAATTTGGCTTAATTTGTGTTTTAAACTTGAGATTTGGTACATTTAATGTTAAGGAATTGATTGGCATGATTAAATGTATGTTAAAATGGCTTTCAAATGAGTATAATGGCATGAATAACTATGGATCTAATCGATTAATTTGATAAATAAAGGGTTTTGATTCAAACTTAAATGGTTATGCATACATATTGCATTAAAATCAATTTTTGCATGAAATATATAGTTTTAGGTAAATTAAAAATGTGATTAAGAGATGAAAAATGTTACTGGTTTTTATTAATTATTTTAAATAATATTAAGAATGTGTAATTTAACCATGACTGTGAAAAGTAATAAAACATGATTAATTCAAATTAAACCTTATTGTCATGTAAAATAAAACTTTTTTAGTATGTTAGCATGCTATAATTAGGTTGAATGGTTAAAATAATTTGACCTAAGGAAATTTTTGTATATAAATCTTTATTTTTAGCATGTTTAATCATATGTACATAAACCACAAATAATTAAAGTAACATAATTATAAGATTTTGTATAATGTCTATGAATATGAGGATTTTGGTATGATTAGTTGTAAAAAAATATTATTTGCAAAACATGTTATGCATATATATTTGTATAGTATATAAACCAACCATGTACGAATATGAGACTCATAAAGCCGGTACTTTGAGTAGATGTTAAGGGGGGGTGTTACACTCTTAGAAATTATAATACTAGCATGCATGAAAGATAAATGGGCTTAAATGCATTAAGGCCCCAAAAAAGCACATCCAAGCTTCTAAAAGCTTTATTTAATAATATGGATATAATTAAATTCATTTCTCCTTTCCTTTCTTTATTTTAGGATGTTAGATCTATGATTATATGATGAAAGATGTGATTTACATTAAATGAATTATGTAAATGTGTTGCTAGGTTGTGTAATACCTAATACTTGGAACGTTAGAGTAGATATGTGCCCATGCATATTTGTTTGATGAATGTTAGCATGTGTATGTTTATATGTTCATGATAGAAAATCTAGAATTGTCACACCCCAACTCTAGTGGTGCGACGATCCTAGGGCAAGGGTAGGCTTAAGGTCATCATAAACTCGTAGAACACTCATATCCTGGATCTCATACACAATACATATCCACAACGTATATGATTATCATTATAATTGTTCATTTCTATGATTCATGAAATCACCATTCATACATTTACATTCATCATTATAGAATTTCCTCTTGTTCCTTACCGATCAAAAGACACTTTCCACATCACTAAGGAACAAGGGTAACTCAATTATAATAATTTAGACATTAAAATAGTATCATCCTCAACATCTAACTACGGAGCTCTAGAATATACTCCTTTTACATACAATACCATAATACAAACTGATGAACATAAAAATATATATATCTCAAAAGAATTACATAGAGTCTTCTTGGAGGAATGAATCAAGAAGCTCTGTCTTCTATATTAGCTCCCTCTCGAGCTACACTACTA
>CANXYC010433854.1:0-37458 GCA_948193065.1 Aleurites moluccanus | reverse complement strand
TATATATATACTAGTAATGTACGTATCTAGCATTTTTAATTAACCATAGTTGTTGAGTCTATATATATATATATATATAAATAGCTAAGTTTTCTAATAAATAAAATAAAATAAAGTATATATTTTCTTCTTCTTCTTCTTCCATTAGTGGCCATACCCCACTTTTGCCCTCCACCATTTCAAAGTTTAATTAATTAATTTCTATAAATACCCTTCTTGATGGCGTGTGTTCTCCACACTTATCTCTCTAATTATCTCTTCTTCTTCTTCTTCATCATCTTATATTAAATTGAAGTTCCTCTCTTTTTTTCTTCAATGGCAAGCAACAACCAAACAACTTTCACTAGCACAAAATTACCTCTAGCGATTAATGATATTGAGAATAACCAAAGAACAAGCTTAGAGCTCGAACCCACAAAAGAAGAAGAGTTTGATTACTCAAAAAGATCACAATGGCTAAGAGCAGCTGTTCTTGGAGCCAATGATGGTTTAGTTTCGACTGCATCATTAATGATGGGTGTTGGAGCTGTAAAACAAGATATCAAAGCCATGATACTAACTGGGTTTGCTGGTCTTGTGGCTGGTGCTTGTAGTATGGCAATTGGTGAATTTGTGTCTGTTTATTCACAATTGGATATAGAGTTGGCGCAAATGAAGAGAGATAAGCAAAGACAAGAAGAAGATGGAAATGGAGATATTGAAGAGAAAGAAAGTTTGCCAAATCCATTGCAAGCAGCTGCAGCTTCAGCTCTTGCATTTTCAATTGGTGCAATGGTCCCTCTTTTAGCTGCTTCTTTTATAAAAAATTATAAGGTAAGATTAGGGGCAGTTGTTGGGGCAGTGAGTTTGGCTTTGATTGTTTTTGGATGGTTAGGAGCTGTTTTAGGGAAGGCACCAGTTCTTAGGTCTTCAATTAGGGTTTTGATTGGTGGGTTAATGGCCATGGCTATAACCTTTGGATTAACAAAGTTGATTGGGTCGAGTGCTCTTTAAGCTTTTATAATTATTATCTTTTTTTTTTTATTAGAAAAAGGTTTTAGTGTTTGACGGTTACAACATCCGTTTGAATGTTAATCGATCTGTAGGTGTAATAATTCAATTAAACCTTATCGATCGATTGACAACACTAAATTTCATTTTTTTTCTTTTTTTTCTTTTCCTTTTGTTAGTGCAATTATGTGTGTCTTGTAACTACGTTGAATGTCTTTTTTATCACTTTCTTTTGCATATGGGGTGTGACATGAGCATTGGAAAAATGGTTGGATCTGTGTAAACATTGTAGGGCTTTGTTATTGGCTGTCAAGTCTTTTTATCAATAAAAAATTATATAATATAGTTACATGCATTAAAAAGAGTACATCTTTTCCATCTTTTTTTTTTTTTCTATTATATATAATATTATTGCCATATATATTTTTCAATCTCTTACGTGAAAAACATGAATATAAAGCTTACAAAATATCATGTTTAAAGATATATTTGCATGTCTCCCCTTTTGATTTCCAATTGCAAAAAGATATGTATTTACGTACCACTTCTATTTTAAAAATTAAGTGCTTTAATCCCTTAGATTCATTAAAGCAGCAGAAAGTTTTAGTTTTTTTTTATTTGTTATATATATATAGCGAGCGATTGAAACTGTAAATAGTTGACTCAAGTGTTCATTAATGATCCTCTTGATATGATGTGGATACTGTAATTTGTTGTTTGTTGTTTGTTTAATACAAAACTAAATATTATTGGGGCAAGCCAAAAAAATTTATTTCAGTAGGGTCTATCACTCTTTTTTTTTTTTTTTCATTGAATATAATTTAAAAGATTGTATATCTCATGTAATAATTTTTTTTTAGCAATATAATAATTAATTATTTGTATATGGGAGAAAGGACTATAATACTACATTATCAAATAATTTCTCTTTATTTTAGTTTTTTTGGTATTTTTAAACAGTTTTAAAATATAAAAGTAAACTTAAATTTAAATTTTTTTTTACCATTTAATTTTGATTGGAAGAAGATTTTATTATGCACACCGAAGTATAGCCCATTCTAAAAAAAAGAGTATTAAATTAAAAATAAAATAAAATAATTATTGTAGAAGATAAAATTAACTTTCATGATAATTAATGACTGCGCATAAATATCAAGGGATTCTAGAATAATTTTACAATTTTAATGGGTTTTAAAAGCAAATTTACTCCCACTTGAAAGTGACACTTTACAGTTAAAAATTAAAAAATGAAGTAATGTGGAGGCACAATAATAATTTGAACGAGTGCACGATTAAGACTATGCATAAATCTTAGGAGTTCTTTAAATATTTGAGTTCAGGGACCCAAAACAAAGGATCCACGAATGTATGGTCCAAATTATAGAAACTTAAAAAGTCAATTAAAAGTAGAGGATACTAAAAAATTTCAGCAAGGACACTTAAAAATTCCTTGCTTTGGCTTATAAAAAAATAAATTAAATAAAATAAGAGAATTTAAAATTTTTTAGTGAAGTATATATTATTTAAAATATAATTTTTTTAATGATTATCTTAAAAAATAAAAATTCAAATAATTTTAAATAAATAAATTAAATAAGTAAAAAATAATTGACATATCATTTTGAATAATAATAATTATAATAAAATATAACTCTATTAAAAAATTTATTTTTTCTTATTTAATTTAATTTTATATTATACTCTTAACGAGTATTTTTAACGTAATTTCTAAAAAAATTGTTTAAATATGACAGTTGTTAAAAATTCCATTGACCCCACTTTCCTTAAATTATTCTACAGTTGCTAACTATTAGTCCTAAAAATTAAAATAATTATAAAAAATTTTAATTTGATATATAATTTGGAGTAAAACTTATATTTACTGATTATATACATTCATTTAATTTAATAATATTTATAATTGTTATACTCACATAATTTGCTTGTTGGATGGTGGATTCAAATTTGAACCCTTCAATTTTTAGTTTTTACATCCTAAACATTCATGAGTTATTTTTATATAAACCTTTTTAATAGCTTATGTGATAGGAAATTTGGAATGGCGACGAGTTTTGTAATTCTTGTCTCTACCCATTAGCATTTGGGGAAGGAGCATAACAGGAAAATAAAATAAGGGCTGGAACGGAAGAATATAGGTTTGGTATTCCCACTTTAATATTTTTGAATATTAAATATTATTAAAAGTCATAATATTTATCTTTAAATATAAGTATTATAATATTAAAAATAAAAATGATTTTAAAATAAGTTTAATAAAATTGACCTAAAAATATTAATTATTAAACTAACGAGGCCTTAGCTTATAGTGGTAAATAAATTTATACATTAATTAGAAATAAAACTTTTATGCATTAATAGCTTATGTGATAATATTGTGTGATTAAATTTAATAAAATTGAAAAAATTATTAAGTAAAATAAGAAAAGGATGATAATTTTAATATATTTCGTAGAATATTAATTCAATTTAATTTTAATGGAATATATAAAATTTGCTCCATTTATATAGAGCAGGATAAATATTAATAAACCCATCTCGAACTCATTTATATATATATATATATATATATATATATATTAATTTTTAAAATTTATTTTTATATATGTTTGTTTATAATATATTTATATACTTATATAAATATATAATGTATTTTTTTTATTAAAAAAATATAATATATTTACTAAAAATAAATAGATATCCGCTATTTAATTCGCCTCACTCGTATTCAAACCTGCTCCACTCTAATATAAGCGGGTAAGATATAGATATATCAAAACTCGTCGTACACTTGATTCATTGTTATTTTTTTCTACTCGCACTGAATGTGTTTAATATATAATTAGAATGAAATATTTCCATGTAAAAAAAAAATGCTTCATCTTCCTGCTCATAAAGTTGACCTACAATAACTAACATTAAGCCAATTAGCCTTTGGTACACAGTGGCATGGAAGTTTAAAGTTTTTGCATTATTTTGAAGGGAATGATTTAATATACTGTAAATATACTCTCTATTGATTTTTTTTTTTTACTTATTAAACTATCATATATCCATGTAACTTGTTTTACATGTCTTAATTACTATTGTAAATTATTTTTTAAAACAATTTTTTATTAATGTATAAATTGAAATAAATGTAATTTTAATATTTATAGTATTGCATTAAAAGTTATAAAATTATTTAGTAAATGCAAAAATTAAAAAATTAATATAATAATTTATAAACACAATTAATAATATAGTACAATGAAAATGGAAAAATACATATAAAAATATACTACTCAAATGTAGAAAAAAAATGAGCTAAGAATAGAAGATATTTGTTGAATATTTATTGTAAATTAAAAATAATTAAATAAACAATAAAATAAAATAAAAAGTATAAAAGTGAGATAAATTTTTTATTAAATGTAATATACGAATATTGATGATATATATTGCCATTTCATTAAGTAAAAAAAGCCCTCGATATATTAAAAATAAAAATCTGAAAGGTTGATCAAAATAAATAAATTAATAACATAAAAGTAAAAAATTTCAGAAACTTAAGAATGTGTTTTGCCTTAAGTTAAGAAGGCTTTGATTTATGGGATAACCAGCGACCTAGGCCCCTGGTTAACCTCATTAATAACGTTATAAATTTTGTGTTTGACATTAAACAATTAATACTTATATAATTAACTAAGTTTAATGAAGTTGATTTAGAGAAACTAACATTAAGTTAATAAGGCTTTGATTTATGGGATAACTAGTGCTTTAGAACACTGGTTGACCTCACTAATAACGTTATAAATTTTGTGTTTGAAATCAAACAACTATATTTATGTTGAAGTTTATTGATAATATTAGCCCGTCATATTAATTGGATGATTCTTAAACTCCTCATAAATGAAATGCGTTTACTCTTTCTTTTATTGATATTTTATTTTATTTTGCTCAGTTAAAAGAAAAAGAAAAAAAAGAGAGGAATAGTTTCATATGTGGTAGTAGTGCTAATTTGAGTGCTCAAATGAGCTAGAATAATCACATTGATGATGATAGTTTTCAATGGAAAATTAGAATATGCAATGGGCACAGGGAAAACTGGTGAGGATGGAGTTCATATAGTAATTACAAGAGGAAAATTGGTGGGTTTTTGTTGAAATTTATGATAGATTTAATGGCCTCGATTGCTTTCTAAAGAAAAAAGAGAAATAAATGAAAAAATAATTAAAAAAAAATGAAAAATTCGGTTGGTATCCTGAAATTTTGAAAATGTACAAGATGATATATATATATATATATATATTTTGAAATGACGTACAAAACTTGATATTTATTTTTTCACTTAGGTATATTTGTTATTACGAAAATTTTATATTTAAGATATGCTATTGAAATTAAAAAATAAAAATAAAAAAATTTGACTAACTTGATTTATAGTGGTAAGAAAAAAATATCAAAGTTGAAACTTGAGAACCAAGAAGTGCAAGATTATAATCGCACGCTTAATATTCAACTTTTATTAACACAATGTTAAAATCAACTTCCTATACAGGAATATAACTTGTCTATTCAGAAACAAGCCCTAAGAAAAGAAGATAGGGAAGAGAGCGGGAGAAAGAAGTAACTTGAAAAAGAAAACACATGTTGGAAAAAATAACTACGCATCATCTTAATGTAGAAGATATAATTATATAAATTTCCCAAAATAAAAAAATAAATTACTGAGTAAATTTCACTGAAGATGAAATTAGTTCTACTCACACAATGTTAATGGGATTCGCAAGAAATAATAATTTAAAAATTTATTCTCAAGTATAATTTGTTCCTATAGGCTGGCAAGCAAAGATTCACCGAAGGGGATCCTCATAACTGATAAATGTCAACGGTTTCTTATTGTTTCACAATACAGCAAATAACAAAGAAAAGATTTATAATACTCAAACCTCAGAATACCAAGAAAAAAAATTTGTTAATAGAACTCCAAAATTTTCCTGTAAAATTCTGATAGCATCAATCGTAATTCTCCAGCTCTGTACACCAGTAACTTCTTGCTTATACCATCATCCAAGTGAAAAAGAACATGATCTCAAAAATAAGCAAGGTGTCGTGATAATCATTCCCATTCTGTCGAACAAAGGACCTCATGCAAGAGAAGTCAGGATTAACTCTCTGTCACTTCCACAAATTCATTTCCAAGGTTCGACATCTATATTGTAAGCAAGTGTATGGTACTTGAAGATTGAACCTTGTTCCTCCAACAAAACCTCTACACCTTTACATCAGACAACCGCAAATCAGTTTTAGCTCCCTTTTTAAGTTTTTGTTATAACACCAGCCAACATATATATCCGCATCTATGGTATCTTGAAAACTGTCTTCAGTTTGACAACAAGCCTCCACTCATCCACAGACAAATCATCCTATACACATGAAAACGCGACAATCCAAATATAACATTGTATAGTAGACATTAAAATTAAACAAATATAACATTGTATAGTAGACATTAAATAAATATAACATTGTAGTATAAGTAAAACTAACTTATTTCCCCCCCAAAAAAAACTTACTCTATAATTAGCTTTCAGAATATCAATAGATCTCCTTGAAATATGGCTCATGAGTAAATCATCAATCTCAAAATGTCTGCCAAACATTTTTTGCTGCTCTTCAGAATTTGAGCCGACAATCTGCCCAATCACAAGAAAAGCACCCCAATAAGACCCATTACAATCAAGTGTTGAGGTTCATCCAAAAAACACGGATAATCAACGAAAGCTAAAAACAAAAATCTAGCATCATACCTTAATGGCTACCTTCTGGCCCTTCTTGGCATAATCCACAGGCTTATGATTATTCTCAATGGAAGCAATCCGGCCAATGTCAATGAATTCTCTATCAGGAACACAAATTGGAGTCCCAACCTGTTAAAAAGGATACTGTATTCAATTAAAATATGCATACACTTGCAAAATCGTTATGTCCCAAAGATTTTTCTAGTTTAAATGGGCCTAATGATATAAATTGGCATTGGAATAATTTCAAAGAAAGCGTACATAAAAGGTCTTAGGCCATCTAGCAGTTAAAAGAATATGAATTCAATATACAAGGAACAAGAGAACATAAATGAAAAATTCAGAAAACTGCCTAGCTTTTACAACTTTTGAGTCCTACATTTTATTTCAAAGTATTTCGTGACAGAGAATAGATGGGCTAGCCAACACAAATTTATACTGGCATTGGAATTATGCAAACAGAAAAAAAAGGGAGATAAGAGGAAGAGGGGGCCATGCAAACAGAAAGAAAAAAAAAAGAAAGAAAGAAGGGAGGTGGTTTGGTGGTGGAGGGGGAAGGGTACCCAGTGAAGTAGGAAAGCAAACTTTTTAGTTGCTAACCCAAGGCTAAACACTTGTGCCCAACCCTCAAAACCAGGCCATAAATTGATACCGGCATTGCATAAACAATTATGCACACTGATCAAATAGTGGACAGAAAACCAAAACTGCGCCGAAATAATACATACCTTGACTATGCCATCAGCAACCTCAACTCCCAAGACAATTGGATCCTTCTTGTTGAAAACGCAATTTGGTAAAATCTTAAGAATGCATGGGAAGACTGCTTCATCAGCAGCTTCCTTCTTCTTTTCCTCCTTCAGGTTGTCAATGTAAGCCTTGAATTGATCAAATAAGTGATAAATGATGTCAGCGATGAAAATCTTCACCCCCATTTCATCTGCAAGTTCCCGAGCCTCTTGTGTCACTTTGACATCAAATGCCAAAATAGTGGCATACTCCTTTTTCTTCTCAATCATTACACTGGCTTTCATAACATCTTTTTTATGTACTGGGCCTATGCCTATGCCACTAACGGGAATGCTCACTGCTGGAGATTTCAAAAACTCCAGCAATGCTTCCAATGACCCGAGGGTAGAAGCCTGAACATACACTCCCTCACCACTCTTGTCAATTCGGCTCATGACTGACCTCATGTCTTCCATTGCTGCTTCTTTGACATCTTCCAAATCATCATCAGGTCCTACTACATATAGACCTGTGCCAGCAATAGCATGCTCGAGGCCCTGCATAAGAATAATAAAAGAGAACAGAAAATCTTTTAATAGGAACAGTTCATGAATATCAAAAATGCATGGAGCATGTTCCATGAAGATGTACACAGAGCTACATATTTGCCTGAAATTGGCATTTTATTAACTATAATCACCTGTGCAGTTATCTTGATACCCTGTGCAGCCTTGATTTCTTTATGGTGTAGATATGCTCCCTGAAATCGGACAACCATCAAATTACCACTAATTCATTAAAATTATACTTGGACAAATAATCATCCAGATTTATGATACTACCCAACTGTTAGGATCCTAATTGGCCATGGTATGAGACTTGGTAAATCACACATTGAAAGTATGGGATCTCAATGTGGGGTTTGATTTATATAGATTTTGAACTCTCCAACCCCTTGAGCTAGTTTTTGGGGTGTGATTCTTCCAAGATTCATAATAATTGTTATCAGAGCCCACGCGTGCGGACAACCCGAGACTTGAAAATAGGTACTATACATGCCAAATTAAAATTACTGATAGCCTCAAAAATTCGAATTCGGGCCAGTGTCAATAGAAATAAGAGCCGCCGAGTACGTCGGATGTTCAACTGCGGGGAAATGTTAGAATCCTAATTGGCCAAAGTATGGGACTTGATGGATCCCATATTGAAAGTATGAGATTTTAATATGGGATTTATATGAACTTTGGGCTCTCCAACTCCTTGAGCTAGCTTTCGGGGTGTGGTTCTCTCAAGATTCATAACACCAATGAAAATTTGAGCGCTCTTTTGAATACAAATACCCAACGCCCCATCTACGAAACACAACATAAAGGACTCCACAAAAGCCAACTACCTTTAAGTTGGTGTATTTTTAGGTGAAGGATCTCCATAGAATGGATCTTAATAAGATTCAGATATTAAAAATATATTTACTCAAAGGTGAAGACAATAGATTTATGGCTCTTCCTCTACCATGATACGTAGTTCAGATCTCCAAGATTCAGGTAAATTCAACACCTGAAATCATATGCCAATAAACGGTCCCTTAATGAGACAGATAATGAGTAATATTCTGTTCAAGTTTCACTTCAAGTAGGTTCCGCAAGGCCAATCACATTCTCCATTTAAACTGAATATTCACAAAATGAATCCCACAAGTCATTATATATTCTAGAATGTTAGTAGTTTATATATGATTCGTTGATTAGGCTCCTTAAGGAGGGTTTTCCTTTCTCACATGATCCTAATCTCCAAGTTTAACCACTTCCCTGTGCATTCCTCTTGATTCCCTCAATATCCAGCATCTTACACTCTTCATTGCTGTAACATACCCTCTTATAGATTCTAAAATTAAGACTCTGAACTTGGTAGCACTTCCTTTTGCTAATTTTTCAATATAGATGTTAGCTATTAAAAAGTCGGCATATTTTTAAGGGTCAAGTTTTCTTTTAATCTAGTATGAGATGAAGTGGCTCTCCTGGCTTCTTTAATGGCTTTTCAAGTAGTCTTTAGGAACTTTTTAATATGTTTACAGGGCACTTCATCAATTTTTTTGATTCTTTATTTGTTGATATGCTTTCCTTATTCAGCTAAGGAAATATAGAACTCCAATTTGCCACAATGGTTCGAACATATATGCGAAAGTACATGCTCTCAACAATATGAATTTTACATATTCCCTTATTATGAGGAGGAGGAGGGAGGATTGGGGAAGATGAGATGATCAGTCCGCCATTTATCACTACGGAAATTACCAAACACTTGCAATTACTTCAAATGTCACAGTTAGATAAGCCACAAGCCTATGTTTTTATAATCGTGCAAATTCAGCAATTCTTGAGCAGACCTGTTTATGAGTGTTTCATACATCCAACAAGAGTACTATGATGTAAAAGACACTAAAAAGGAAAAAAAAAATATCATACCTTAACTCGGATTTCCTTCATTGGGTGGGGTGTCAAAAGAGCTCGGATGGTGGTAACAATAGGCCCCTACAAAGTAACATTTATTAGGAGGACAGAAACAAACATGTCATCATAATCTAAAAAATGCATAGTGTTTGAGCTTGCCTGCAAGCCACAAACAACAATTTGATCTCCTTCATGAAGGACACCATTGACCAGCACGACATCAATTGTTGTTCCATGGCCTTCAACAACCTTTACCTCCAACACCGTACACTGGCATATAGTACCAGACAACAATTAGATATTTGCAGTTTTTTAAAGTGTTTCATTGATTGAAAAATTGAGCAACTTAGAAAGAAACTAAACCTGCATTTCATTACTAAAGGTAAGCTTATCAACCATCGTTTTCTGAGTCCATTGAACCAGTAACAATAGTAAATCAGGAATACCTTCTCCACTATAAAATGAGCAAATTATCACATTAGTACATGACCACATGGGGTGAAAAAAGGAGGGAAGAAGGGAAGGTACAAATACAAGTGGCGTACACCTAATGATCAATAACATACCTAATAGCACTTGTAGGTACAATACTGAAAGTTTCTCCCATTTCCCGGTTTTTATAGTATAGTTCAGTATTTAAACCTTGCTCTTTGAACTGAGTTATGATCTGAAACCAAAAGAAAAACAGAACGACAAAATTTAAGTAAGGGAATGCAAATTGACATGACTCATGAAGGGGTTAAATGTACATGACCTGTGTAAGCCTCATATTGAATTCATTTTGTACATCTCTTGACTGTTGCTTCAGTGCCTTCCCTATCGGTGCATTGCGACAAACTTTCCATCCATAGAGTCTGTCCACCTGTAAAAATTGAAAAGATAATAAATCAATCATCAGCAATGGAGGTAGAGTCATAGTTCTTGAAAGAAATAAATAACTATATGATGATGACCTTATTCAATGCAACAATGAATTCTGTATTCCTCATCTTCAAGAGATTGAGCGATTCTATTGTTTGTGGTTCCAAGCCGTGCATAATGTCAACGACCAAGATTGCAATATCGCACAAACCTGAACCCCTTGACCTTAGATTAGTAAATGACTCATGGCCTGGTGTATCAATAACCAATAGCCCAGGCACCTTCAATTTTGCATCTTCTTTCAACTCTCTGGTTCTCTCTCTGATGTTCTCAGCAGGGAAGTATGTTGCACCAATTTGTTGTGTTATACCCCCAGCCTCACCTTCCTGGACATTAGTCCCTCGGATACAATCCAACAGCTTGGTTTTACCAGTATCAACATGGCCCATAATACAACAAATTGGAGAACGGAGATTTTCTTCACCCTGTTTAGGAGTGGCATCTGAAGGAGGTGTTTTATTTTCTTTTCTCCTATTTTTGTCAGTAATTTCAACCTCACGCTGAGATTTTTTATTTTCCATATCCTGAGATTTCATTGGTTGTGAGGGAACAGGTGTTTTGGCTACAACAGCAGGAGGGACTGTGTAATTGAAAGCCAAAAAAAAGATACAAAATTAACCAACAATCAGAAGCAAAAGGAAATCGAAAAAAAAAACAAGAGAATTTTCTAGTCGAAAAAGTAAATTAGATTATGCAACTAACCTGCACTGCGGGGAGCCAGGGCAGCACTCTTTGTCTCTTTCTTTAAGACTGTTTCAGGCTCAGAATCTATCTCTTCATCGTCAAAAGCACCCTTGACATTGAGATTAAGGTCATCCCAGCTCTTTGCATCCCATTCCTCATCATCCTCATCTTCCTCCACTTCATTCTCCTCAGCTCCATTAACAACTCCTTGTTCCTCTTCCACATTTACTGAATCATCTTCAACCTTTTCTGGTTCCACAGTTTCTACTTCAGGCTCAGCATCTTGTTGTTCTTGCTCTTTTTCATTAGCTGCTACGTTCTCCTCCACCTTAGCAGAGGCAGCACCATTTGCATGATGATGAGCTGGCTTCGACTTCTTAGTCTGGTACTTAGGCCTTTTTGTTGGCGCACTTTCTTTGTCTAGAGCAGGGATAGTAACACCAGCATTAGCGAGTATTTGATTCCTCATAGCCTCTAATCTGCGTTGTTCTTCCTTCTGTTTTCCTGTTAAGAGTTTACCTTCTTGTTTCTTCTTTAAGAGTTTCTCCTTTTCCCTTTCCTTCTTCCGCCGTCTAGCCTCTTCTGCTTGCCTCTCAAGTTCTTCTTGCCTAAGCCTTTCCTCTTCTTCCTTCCTCCTCTTCTCCTCTTCTTCCCTAGCCTTCCTCTCCTCCATTTCTTTCCGTCTGGCAATTGCCTCTTGCATCTCTCTAACATGCTTGGGCACTTTCTTATCTGCAGCTTTACCTTTTGTATCACTCTTCTTCAGCTCATTTATTTCAGCCTTTGCTTCTTCCACTTTTTCTTCCTTACCCTCTGACGTAGCAGCAGCTGCTGCTGCTTTCTTCTCTTTCTTCTTCTTCTTTTTCTTTGCCGCAGCAGACTCTTCTTTTACTTCCTCACCTTCCTTCTCACCAGTGGCATCCACTGCGGAAACTAGTTCAGGCTTGATCTTAACACTCTCCTCTTGAGGAGGAGGAGGAGGTGCAGAAGGTTTTTCGATAGGTGGCCCTTCACCAAGCTCTGCAAGAATCTTATCCAAATCCTCCTCTTCTTGAGCAGTCCTTCCACTCTTATTCTTCTTCTTCTTCTTGTTCTTTGAAGTTTCTGCAGCATCTTCACTCTTATTAACCCAAGCATCATTAGCTTCAACAAAACTAGGTTGCTGTTCTTCAGCCATATCAGTAACCTCATAAACACTAGTAGCACTTCCCTTCTTCTTAGATGACTTCTTTTTACCTGTAAATGTAATAGCTGCTCCATCTTCATCCTCAGCTTCTGCGATATCATCGCTAGTTTTAACGGAACTAGAGACAGCAGCCTCTTCATCATTTTCCTCATCAAGCAATGAAGCATCAAACTTATTACCACCCTTCTTGTTAGATTTGGACGACTTCTTCTTTTTACCTGAGAAAGTAATGGCAGCTAAATCAACATTTTCATCGTCATCCTTCTTCTCCTCATCATCCTCAAAACTTGCTGCTGCTGCAAACACACTACCACCATCCTTCTTGCCACCTTTAGATGACTTCTTTTTCCCAGTAAACTCAATAACTGGCATATCATCACCACTGTCAGCTTTATCATTCCCTTCTCCTTCATTATCATCATCGAGTGCATCAAAAGCTACTGCACTAAACAGAACTCCTCCACTCTTATTACCCTTCTTTGATGCTTTTTTCTTCCCCGTGAAACTCACAACTGGCTCATCCTCTGCCTGGATGTCTTTACCATCCTTGTCCTCATCATTATCTTCATCACCAAGTAACCCAAAAGCTGATGCTGAAAACACACTGTTGCCCTCACTCTTCTTTCCTTTCGACGACTTCTTCCCCACAAATTGCGCCTCTTCATCCTCTTCTACATCGTCCGTATCCTCATCCTGAGAACTTTTTTCATTCCCCTTTTTGCCCTTCTTCTTCCCAGTAGTAACCGCAACCTTCTCCTGAACTGGAGCCTCCTCCGACAACTCCGTACCAATGGAGTACTCATCGTCATCAATCACTAACTGCTTTTTCTTCGATTTACCGACACCTTGAGAAACTGCAGGCAGGTTCTCATCGTCAAACGCAGTAGGCTTCTTTCGACCCATCGATAAACTTAGGGTTTAATTCGACGAATTAAGGATTATCCTTGGCAAAACAATTAAAATCTCCTAAAAAACCAATCACAAAAATCAATTATCAAAATTAGAAAACATAAAGATTATGAATCTATTTGAATCAGAAGCATATACAATCAGATCTATAATTATCAAACTACACTAAAAATATGAATCTGATAATGATCAATAATCGCTTAAATTTACAGATATAATACGAGTAGTAATGAGATAAAAAGAAATGAGAAGAGAGCTTACTTTTGAATCGACGATGGCGAAATCAGACTGAAATTGAATTGGACGAATAGGAGTAGATGCTCTGCGATAACAATGGAGGGAAGGTTATTTCTCTCTGTAAATATATAGAACTGGGAGATGGCACTGTAAGAGCTCAATCAGAGAGATGCGTGTGGTTGCCGGTTATTTTCTTCTAGGGTTCTGTATGGGCTTGTTTGGACCTGCCCAAGTACCCATTACGTTTTATTTTATAAACACTGGCCCCAACCCACGCAATTTCACGACCATATGTATAAGGGAATTTTTCAAAAATATTAAAAAATAAAAAATATTTCATTTTTACTGTTAAAAAAAAATAAAAAATATTATGTATTTAAAAATAATTTTTTAAAAATACCATATATCTAAAAATATTTTTTTAAAAATACGATATATATCAAATATATAGCAAATAGATATCAAACATATATATCAAACATATATCAAAAAAACAAAATCATAAAATTAAAAAAAAAATCAAAAAATAATATATTTATATAATATTTCTTATATATAATTTGTGCAACATATGCTTTATCATTAATTAATGTTTGATTAATTTTTTTTAATAATTTGAATATAATTAAATACTCATTTAATTTTTTTTATTTAATTAATAATTTAAATTATTATAAATTTGACAGCCTCATAAAAATATTTAAATACATATTTTATATTTTTATTAAAATAGTATACAATATTTATTTATATTAAATTAATTATTTATATGAATAGTTGGGATAAAGAATATCTAGTTTGACAAACTCGTATTTTTTTTTTAGAATAATACTGAACTCATATTTTATTCAAATCTAATATAAAATCCATTTATAATAAATATTTAAATCCTATAAAAAAAAAATTGAGTCTCGAAAAAACCCTATTGGGTTTGCCATCCTTAGGTATGAGGCCATTTTTTGAGCTAATAATGCATTCCTAAAAAATACACATTAAAAGGAAATATAATAAATCAGTAAATAAAGGAGTTAATTATATTGCCCATTTGCTTTACAAGTCCCATATTTAGCCCAACAAAGTGAGGCCCATTGAAGCCCAGAATAATATAGAGGTAGTTGTCTGGTTGTTACTTGCAAATGCAAAATGTGCAGTCGGCAGTCGTAGGCAGCTTCATTGCATCATTGAAGTTTGAAGGAGCCGACTCATTCTGGTACTGTTTTGTTCTTATGCTTTTGATTCTTCTCTTCGTTATTTTCATAATTTCTGCTCAATTTTTATGGTTTTGTTATTCTTTCAAATCTAATAAATCTGCCAATTATTTTCATGGGTAAAAATAATTGGGTATGCTTTTATTTTGGCTTAAAACAGGTATAAATAGATAATTGGCTTCCATAGAAATAAAAGAGTACATTACATGATAGGGTTTAGGGAAATGGGTTCAAGGGTTTGATTTATTTTTTAGCTCTTTGAAACAAACAATGGAAGGGAATTTATCACAAGGAAGCATGATTCATGGGGGTAATCCATTTGGAGGTCTTGACTTACAAGGATCGATGAGAGTTCATCATCAAGGGCAGCACCAGCATGCTGCACATCATCAACAGCATCCTCTCCATCGTCAAGGGTCTTTTGTTCATCCTTCAATTCATGAGGGTTTTCCCCTTGCAATGGGAACTGTTCACAACTCTGATCAAATCATTTCCATGCCTGATTTCAATAAGGGAGATAAGGGGAAAACTTCTGCCAGTGATGAGGATGAGCCAAGCTATACTGAAGATGGTGCTGATGGTCACAATGATGCAAGTAGAGGGAAAAAGGGGTCACCATGGCAGCGTGTTAAGTGGACTGATAAAATGGTTCGGCTTTTAATAACTGCTGTGTCTTACATAGGAGAGGATGTGATTTTGGATTGTTGTGGTGGCATGAGAAGGAAATCTGCTCTCTTACAGAAAAAAGGCAAGTGGAAATCAATTTCAAAAGTCATGGCTGAAAGAGGACATCATGTTTCACCCCAGCAGTGCGAGGATAAATTTAATGACCTTAACAAAAGGTATAAAAAGCTCAACGACATGCTTGGGAGGGGCACTTCTTGCCAAGTTGTGGAGAACCCAGCACTTTTGGATGTTATAGATTATTTAACAGAGAAAGAGAAAGAGGATGTTAAGAAAATATTAAGTTCAAAGCATCTCTTCTATGAAGAGATGTGTTCATATCATAACGGGAACAGATTGCACTTGCCTTATGATCCAGCATTACAGCGTTCCTTACAATTGGCTCTTAGAAGTAAAGATGATCATGATAACGATGATGTAAGAGGGCATCAACATGATGATCTTGACGAAGATGATCAAGAAGCAGAAACTGATGATCATGATGAATTTGAGGAGAATCACAATCACCCTTTACATGGGGATAGCAAAGGAATATATGGGGCCTTAGGGGGCTCTGTGAAAAGGTCGAGACAAGGCCAGGGCCATGAAGATGCTTGTTTCGGGAGTTCATCTCAGGATGGCAATAAAGGTTGTTATTCTCATTTGCATATTGCCCAAGTTGATATTAATCAAGTCTCTTCTGAAAGTACAAGAGCAGCTTGGTTACAGAAGCAATGGATGGAATCTCGCACACTGCAATTAGAGAAGCAAAAGCTACAAATTAAACTTGAGATGTTGGAATTAGAAAAACAGCGATTCAAGTGGCAAAGATTTAGCAGGAAAAGAGATCATGAATTAGAAAAGTTGAGGATGGAAAATGATAGGATGAAGCTGGAGAATGAGCGAATGATATTGGACCTGAAGCGCAAAGAAATGGGTCTTGATTTTAATTAATTTCCTGGTCCTGCTTGATATTGTTCATCGCAACAGCTGGAGTTGCATGCAGCTCTACTTTCTGTTTTTGGTAAGCTGCTGTTGACTTTAACTAAAATTCACTTAGGACGACTCTTGTTGAAAATGTTACTATATTTGCATATAAAGTGTAAACTTAGTATAGTGACAATACCTTTAGCTAGTTACATTGTTTTTACTCCAGTGAAATGGTATTGCCTATGGTCAAAGATACTATGGAAATATTCTTTTTCATTTTATCATGTATTTTGCTTTTCCTTTTCTTCTTTTCTTCTTTTGATATCATGTATTTGCATTTATAATTGAAGTTTGAATATTAAGAACCAACTTGACAGTTCAACTATACCGACGGAGAATAGGTAGAGAAGAAACTTCAAATTCAAGAACTCAAGTTTAGAATTACAGTCCAAATATAATATGAAGTTTGTTGGAGAAATTATAGGGTTATTTACTAGTACTTTTGGGTTTAATTTGTGCGTCTAGTCAAATAGATATACACCTGGTCTATTAGTTTTAAATCAGGGGTAATTTTGTAATTTTCATCTTTGCTGAAAAATTTGAGTCTTTATTTTTTAATTTTAAGTCTTATTTTGAGTCTTTTTTTTTTTGTTTTAGGAAGATTCTATTCCTTTTTAGTTTATTTTAGAAGTTCAAATCCTTATAGGATGTGGACTAGTTTTCGATTCCTTTACTTACAAGTTCAAGACATGTTTAATGCTCTATATATACATATAGATGTAATGTTTTCACTTTTCAGGCAATTTCCAATCAATAAAAATTATTCCAGCAATCTTATTGCGCCCTGAATTGTGTGACTCAATTCATCCTAGGTGTAGTGCCAAGGAAATTTATGTATGAAGCCTAAATTAGCTATTCCCATTATTGTTCATAGGTACTGTTCACGATACCCAAACAACCCTCACATCCCTTGTTCTTGTTTAATTTCTTCCCCCAAACTCAGTCCTTACAAAATCCATATTTTCTACCCATCTCAACCCTCATATTAGTTTAGACCTATATTGACCTTCCTTCCTGTCCTGTGTCATATACATATCATTACTTTAAATGTTTGAGTTGCTGTACCTTTGAATGGTGGTTTGTAAATATTACAGTGCATTTTTTTTAAAACCAAATTACTGTCTGTACTCATGAGGCTGCATCTTATGGATAAAATAATAGCAAATTCCAGGAGTGTTGTGTGCTAACTGAAGTTCTTAGGTTATGCAACAATGACTTCTTAAGCTGATATATATAATTATTATTGCATACTTCCTTCTACCATGGTAGATTTAAAGGTCTTTATAGTTCTCTAGATGAATTATGGGTTTTTAGAGGAAAAGGTAGTGCCTCCCCCTTCAGTGTGTTTTTCCATCTTTCTCGGGCAGATCTTCATGGTTTGGGTTCTTCCAGCTTATTAGTTTAGCAAGTGGACTTTGTTTTTTAGCATCCTATTATTCCATATGACAACAAATCCATGCTCCGAAAGATAAATTTTTCACGGATATAATATGGGTGCATTAATACTGAAATTATGCAGTTGCTTGGCATTTTTGGTTGGAACTAAATAGAAATTGATTGATAGGAAATAGTTCTTATTGAAATTTTTGACTTCTTGAAACTTCCCATTGAATAATCATGTTTTTGTTGGTGATAGAAGTTAACATATTGTTCAAATATTATCATACTTTCACATTTAGGCCATTATATTGTTTCTATGGGGCTCTTTTAAACACAAGCAATTTGTTTAGTGGATTTGAGCTTCTAGTAGGTTGTAAAAACTTCTTGTCTAAGAGAAATTTTTGCAATTTTATTTAACATGTGGTGTTAAAGATGAAAGTTACTTCTTGATATTTTCTAATATATATGCATATAAATGTACATGTAATTTGAAGTAATAGAAGTTTGTCTGAGAAAGAAACATGTGTTTTTGGGCATATATGAATAGGGAGTGGATAAGAATAACCGCATCAGTGCATTTATAGAAGAGTGGAAGTGACATCCATTGAGGAAAAGTTGTGAAAAGGAAGATTGAAATGTTTTGGATATGTGCATTGTAGATAGGAAAATGCACCTTTATGAGAGGTGAAGCACATTGTATTTGGTGGATATAAGAAGGAAAGGGTAGACCTAAGATGACATGGGGATAAGCAGCAAGAAAGGTTTTAGTGGCTTCAGATCTTTCTTAAGATGCAGAGCCAAAGATTTGAAGCCACTAAAGATAATTGAGTTTGGGACGGAGGAAAATAATCCACATAACTAACCTAGTTTGGGACAAAGATACTTGAGTTTATGAATGGAGAGATATAAATTCCTCATCTTATTGGGGATGGAAACAAATCAACATCCATCTGTGCACTTCTGACCCTTCAGATTGAACTTCCCTGAATTGGACTATATCATCCGCCGCCTACTGTGAATATATTCAAACCACTAACAAATGACTTGAAACAGATTATTTTTTATGCAGAAAGTACCTTCAATTTTTCTTTTTTTAATATTTCTCGTGCACAGTAGCATTTCAACTCTGAGCCACCATGACAGCCAATATGGGATTGGTGGCCTGGATTTCCATCATGTATCATATCGCCTGATATTTAAAACCATGCTATATTCTATTGTCTTCAAATGCAATTCTCATTTCTGCAGCTTCTCTATTAGAAATGAGATTCATTGTATTATGCATCTGTTTTGAGCTAAGATAGTTGTAAGCTGACAAAATATGGAGAAAAAACTCTCTCAGAAAGGTGGTTTTAATACATTTTAATGTGATTGCTTGGCAGTCGCAAAAATTTGTAATTTGATACTAGAATTGGTTATACGCAGGGAAACTAAATTTCCAATCCAACTTAACATAATTTTCTTGCTGCAATGTGAATGAAATAGATAATAGAAGTAGCTGTATTTTGCTAACCTGATTTTTTTCAGGCATGAAAGAAAGGCAGGGTCTCCAAGGTCATAAGCTTCGGTTGCCTGAATTGCAGGTTTGTTTGATCTTTCCAGCTAGTCTAAATGTCAGAAATTCAATCTTGGTTGGCTTTTGATGATGCATAGCGGATGAAATATTTATATATAATCCTGTTGTTTTAAAATATGGAATTAATATTGATAGAGTTTTTAATTATAATAAATACTGACTTATGCTTAATTTGTGTGCTTTTTTAGAGAGTTGGTTTTATGCTTGTTGTGCATTCTAAAGGACCTACATTAATATAAATATTGGCCTACAGTTATGCAAGAGTCTCTATCACCACCGTACGTAATTTGGTATTTTGATGTACCTGGCATTTGTGTTAATTGCAGGATTCAACATAAATATAGCTTTTCTGTATCCAAACTTTTCAGTTTCCAGATCCACATTTGCTACTGTAGATGATACTTGTGAATGCTGACTCTAGGTAGATTATGATTAGTCTTAGTTGAATCGAGTAGGTAATACTTGTAAATGTTGCTTCTTTAATGCATAAATAGCTCTATATTGCAGAATGGTGTCAACTTCATTAGGAATGATAAAATGAAACTCTGCCGCTGGGTAATGTGAAGCTTCATTATCTCTTCAACAAATCATTGCCCAGGATTAAAGCATTCATTTCCTATTTGGAAAGTTGAAAATGCAGCACTTTAAAAGACTCATGCTGGGAAGCCTGCCAGTTATAAAGACTGATACTTTGGCTCTCATGTGCTTTAGAATTTAGATGCCACCAAATATTGAATTCATTTTATATAAATCTTGTAATGTTGTGAATCCTTGGGACTTGGAGAAAAGGAAGATGACTCGATGTTAATATAGTGATACAGAGGTAATGTTTGGAAAACCATAGGAAGAAGTTTTGTATAAAGTTCCATTACTATGAATTAATGCTAATTATCATAGTTATTTTTAGTTATTTAATAAAAAATTATTAAAATCATTAAGATTCTTATTTTTTTTAACATATATAAGAGAATAACCTTCTATTTTATTAAATTTTCTATATTCTTATTTTTTAAGCTGAATAAAAAAGTGCTTACTGTAATTTTAATTTCTCTCTCTTAACTACGCATTCATATAAAACACGCTTCACTCAAAAAAAAAATAAAAATAAAAAAGTCAGAGAAATAAAAAGAAATTAAAAATGGAATATGAGATTGGGTTAAGCCCAAATTATCTCTAAAGCTCACTTTTAGCCCAATAAACTGAGGCCCAACCTAGTCCAGGTTGTATAGTTTTCTGAGGTCGAAGGTTCTAGTCAAATTGCAAATAGCAATAAGCTGCATCTTCATTGTATCATTGCAGCTGCCGATCTTGCTTCTCCAACCAAAGGTTCCATTTTTCTTTTCGAATCTTTCTTCTATTTTCAATTTTAGGGTTTGTTTCATCTCCGAATTTATAAATCTCCATCTCCAAACTTTTATGCATTTCAATGTTTATGTGTTTTTATGAAAAAATTAGCTTTACTCGAATTATGAAATGGAGCAGATTTGCAATGAAATTGCTTTTACAAAAAAATAAAAATTTATTACCCCTTTTTTATGGGATTTATTTGTTGTCTATGATAAATGGTTGATTTGATATAGAAGAAAAAAAAAAATTAATCTTGATTTATGAATTATGATCATAAAGAAACAAAATTGATTACTTGTTTAAGTGATTGAAATGTTCTTTTGAATATGCAGGAAAGACTCCTTTTGACTTGGTGCGAATTGTTGTGCCATTCTTTTTGGTTCAATGTGAGTATTTATGTCCATTAAGCATGACAGTGCTTTAGCTTTTTACCTTTCCATGCTTCTAATTACATATGATTTTACATTAATTTTCAAGGGTTATTTATGTTAATATTTTTATTTTGTTTTGAGCTTGTATTGTTTGTACGTTGTGAACTTATAAATTGACCCATTTGGTGCTGCTCCTTGATGCTCCAATATTGTTTGCCATTTATGCAGTTGTTTGTCTTCTGAAGATAACTGTGCTAAACTCTGGAAATTTTTGTAGTTCGTTTTACAGCTAAAATAAAGTTCTGTTATGTGCTGGTGATGGAGTTATTGAAGTTTTATCCAAATTAAGGTGTTTTGCTTTTGGTGGTTGACATGCCTCCTCTAGACATGTTTGTTTTAGCTGGGAAATATGCTAGCGTTGAATCTACCTTTTAGGAGCCTTCCTCGTACAAAAGTTCAATCTAGATGGTTGGAATTTTCAAGGCATTTGGCTTGCCATGTGGTCTTATTGCCCTGTGTTAGGTTATCTAATTGAAATGAAGGAATGGATTTGTTGTTTAAATGTTGTTAGATGTTGATGGACTAGAATTAAATGTTTTACTGTTTTGAGGCTGTTTTCATGGATGAGTATGGTGACAAGAATTATAGATAACACCAATGCAATTGGCGTAACAGTCATGACCTTGGATTTCAGTCAACATATAAAGGAGAATGTCTTGTAACATTTTCTATAGCATGATAAGATAAAGTGGTGTTGTAGCTATTAATAAGGAGGTAGCACCATTTGAAGGTGTTAAAAGAGGGGTAAGGGTCTAAAGGTTGAAAAAACGAAACACCAAAGGAAAAGGTTAACGAAGCCTTGAAAAAGGCATTGGCACATGGGTTTGGTAATCACTGTTCTCATTTCCACTCTCTTGGCATCTTTGGAGATGAATCTTAGAGTATCCTAGGAATAGAGTGGTTTTTTCTTGTTGCCACCAGAAGGTTTGGGCTGTAGTTTTAGCTGTAGCATTATATTCAGGAACTTCTTTTCTTGTTCCATGGTATTTTATATTTTGAGTGGTAGTATGTAATGTTGTTTCATTTCAAAATTTTTCCATATTTGCTTGTAAAAACATGTGCATCCACATACAAAATACACAGTGAAGGATATAACGAAGATTATAACTTTGTTTGCGTATCAAACTGTTCTGTTTCTGATATATGCTTTACAATTGTTCTCTTTAATTTAGGGCGGATGAGGAACCTGTTGATCCAAAGAAGTATCTTGAGGAGACTTGCAAGCCCAAATGTGTGAAGCCTCTGCTTGAATATGAGGTGAAGTATTTTCAGATTGAAACATTTTATATAGTGCATGTATGTGTGTTCCTTTACTTTTCTTCCCATATATCAATGTCTTGTAATGTTCTTGTATCACTTCTTTCTTCCCAATGAGATGTTAACCAACTGCTTCCAAAATTATTGAATCCCATGCTTCCTTTACCACCTGATGCAATTGAATGACAGTCAAAAGTTCTTGAAAGTCTATGCATTGTAAATAGAGCTGGATTCATACCCTAATAAATTGATAGGTTTGGATGTACAACTTATAAATTGCAAAGTTCCAGGCCAGTTTCCTAAAATTATTTATCAGAATGGCATTTATGTTTGTTGATTGTTGAACTATGAAGCTGAATGTTGATTTGAAGAGCAACAGAATTTTGATGATTATGTTGGCAAGTAACATAAAAGGAGAATGATTCTTTCACTAAGCTGAATATTAAGAACATGCTTGATTCAAGTTGCAAGCACAAAGATGCAATTTCTAGTCTTGAGAGCTGCCATTTCATTAAATGCCTAACTGTAAAAGCTCTTTCTTTCATCTTAAGAATCCATGTTGGTACTTTCGTAATGTTACGGGCCATTGCTGGGTGTAATGACAAAGGTTTGGGCTTATAACCGGAAGCCTTTGTTTCAGTCATCACATCATGCTAAAATACTGAAGGGACGGAATGTCTCCAAGCTCTCTCTCCTTGTCCCTGTTGGGCATGACTCAAGAATGGAGTCTGAGGTACATATGTTGTATGCAATTAATTTATGCGCCCATAATGCTTCTTGCAAAGTAACAGATCCAGAATACCTGAATATAGGAATAAAAACTGGGACTACCTTTTGCCTATAATTGAGATTATCCTGAAAGTATGTGACGAGTGGAGGACTAAATTTTTTGATTGATGTCAGTATAAGAGTTTGAGTAATTGAATGTGTAATTCAATTCCATTTATTTCAGGCGTGCGTTAAGAGGATTAAAGGTGATGAAAGTGGGCACAAACATTGCACAGGACAGTACTTCGACTATTGGTCCTGTGTTGATAAATGTGTGGGTATTCACTTAAAGGCATGGAGATATTTCTAACTTGCCTGCAATATACTTCATTAGCTGAATTTGGCATTTGTGAATGCAGGTTGCGCCAAAGTTATTTACAAAACTGAAGTAATTGGGAGCGTCTGGAGACTCTTTTCATAATGTTTCTGCAATATCAGATGAATTTTGACAAATGTTTAGTTGGGTCCTTGAAGCAGCCCTTTCTTATTGATTGTGAAACTTTTTCACTTGGGAATAAAGGAAGATATTATCTTGAATTGGTGGCATTTTCATGCTGTTGCTATTAAGATTAAAAAATAGACGACATTGAGAAACGAATGTTATCTGATTGTGTTTAATGATGTTTTTTATTCTCTCCTGCATTGCTAGATCATGTTCTATAAAAATGGTCATCCATAAAATTTGTTTGCTAATTCATTTTCTTTTTCCCTTTTAAACTCTGTGATGTTACCTTATCTTAGGGATAAAAGGATTCAAATTATTTGCTCCGAGGAAATTAAAATGAAATAAAAATAATTTTAATTAATTAAATTGTTTTCAATATATATTAATGATTTAATAATTTTTAATTTGAAATTAATCATAAAATTAATGTTCAAATCATTTGCTTGCACATGAAAATTTTATTCTTTTATAAGTTATAACAATTGAAAACCTTTGATAGTAAAAATAAAAATCTCTAGCTGTACATATAGATTTATTAATAATAATAAAAAAAATTATATCATATCATTTTTTTTTATAAGCTATGGGAAAAACCTAAAACCCATTAATTAAAATATAAGAGAGAAAAAAAAATATGAACATAGGAGGAAAAAAAAAAGGACAACAGGGCAAATTAACTCCTTAACTATTTAAATTTTTTCAATTAAGTCCTTTTGATTAATTGCGGTGTAATTAAATTTTTAAATTTTTTTAAATTAACTCAAAAAAATTCAATTTGGACAGAGAAGTTGAAATTTTATTTAAATTAGATTTGTTTGAGCTAAATTAAAAAATTTAAGGGTTTATTTATATTTTTACTTTTTTCAAATTAAACTTATATATTTTATTATTTATTTATTTTTCTAATTTTTTATTATACAATATATTTTTTGACTATTTTAATTTGATAAATAAATAATATTTTGTTTAATATTATGTTTGGATTAGGTATTTTAGAATTTATAAAATTATAAATAATTATATTTTATTTATTTTTTTAGCAATAAATAATATCATTGATGAATAAAAAAAATTTATTTATAGTATAATTTTTATAATTAAATTTAAATTAATAAAAAAATAAACAAATTTATTTATCAACTAAATTAATATTTAAAATTAATTTAATTTATATTAATATTAAATTAAATGATATTTGATAATTAAAAATTATAAACTCTTTCATTTAGTTAATCACATATCTTATATTTTCTTATTAATTTGAGTTTAATTATTAAGATTATATTATAAATAATAATTTTTTTCTTATTTATAAATTTAATTGAAATGGAAAAATAAACTTAATACGATATAAAAAAAATATTCATAATATTATTTATTGCTAAAAAATAAATAAAATAATATTATTTATAATTTTATAAATTTTAAAATATATAATTTAAACATAATATTATTAATAATATATTTATTTATTAAATTAAATTGATAAAAAATATATTGTACAATAAAATTTATAAAAATAAATATATAAAATTAAATTAAAAAAATATATATATAAATAAGTCCTTAAAATTTTTAATTTCACTCATATATAGATTTAATTTGAACAAAAATTTAATATTTTCATCTAAATTAAATTTATTTAAATTAAATTAAAAAATTTAAAGACTTATTTCAATCATAATTAAATAAAAAAAATTAATTGAAAAAATTACCGTTATGCATGGATTTATTTGCGACTTTGCCAAAAAAAAAAAACAAAGAAGAAGAAGAGAGAGAATGGCGAGATTGCGATAAAGGCCTCTTCATGAGTTCATTCACTTGAATATGCAAAGCCCGATTCTCCGACCACTTGCACCAACAGATCCTCTCTCTTATTCTCACAACTCTCGCTTTTGTTCTTATCTCTATATCTCAATTCACAGCTCGAGCCCTCAAATTGCCAAATCGCAATTCTTATTTGATTCCATCATATTTTGATGAAATAAAAATGAAAAAAAAAAAAACCCTTCCTGTGGGCGGGGTAACTCGATGATTCCACTCAGGTTTCATGTTTTAGAAGGAAAAAGCAATAAAATTGTGAAGATTTCAGATGAAAAGAATTGAAACTTTGAAGATTTAGAGGGGAAAATGAAATTTTTAGAGGAAATAAGCAGCAATTATTTTCAATTCTCAAAACCCCGGTTCATGTTTCTCTGAATCTCTCTAAATTCTTGTCTGTCTCTCTTTTCTCTCAAATTTCTCTTCTTTTATCTTTTAGCATCCCTGGGTTTTCTCATTTTTAATGGTACGGATGTTTCTTCAGAAGCAAAAATGGAAGTCACCATCATCACTTGTTTGTGTTGTTCGAAATTTCTCACTTTGGTCAATGAAGAAGGATCCTGATCTTGAATCAGCCCTCTCACGGAACCGTAGATGGATAGTCAATAATCAAATAAAAAACGTAATCCTTAGACACCCAAACCAAGTGGTACCTGTCAAATATCTCCAGAAAAAGTTCTAGGCTCTTGATCTTCAGGGAAAAGCACTGAATTGGGTCAAGAAGTATACTTGTTGTTTTGATGTATATCTCGAGAATGATGAGTATTACTGTCGATTAACAAAGCGGATGATGTTTTTGGTGGAGGAGGAAGAATCTGTGAGAGAAATGCAGGAACCTGTATTTGTTGTGCGTTTAGCTAAATTGTTGATGATGAGAATCAATCAAAGGCTTGATGTTGTTAAAGTAAATGAGCTGAAGAAAAATTTTGGATTTTCTGATGATTAATTGGTTAAAATTGTACCGAAATATTCTGACATGTTTCGACTTGTGAATCACAGTGGGAGAAGGAGTTCTATGGAGATTGAGCTTGTATCATGGATTCCAGAATTGGCAATTTCTGCATTTGAAGCATCAGCTCAAAAGCAGGGTTGTGAGCCTTGTTTTACATGTTCATTGCCCTCAACTTGGGTTAAATCATGGGAGAGATTTTATGAATTCAATTCCACTCCTTATAATTTCACCTTATGCAGATTCAAGAGATTTATTGGAGGGTTCAAAAGAGATGGAAAAAAGAACAGTGGGTTTAGTACATGAGTTGCTGTCACTGACTCTATGGAAGAAGCTATCAATAGTGAAACTAGGTAATTTTAGTAGAGAGTTCACTTTACCTGAGAAATTGAATGTTATGCTGCTCCAGCATCCTGGCATCTTTTATGTATCAAATAAGTATCAGATTTATACAGTTCTTCTAAGAGAAGGATACAATGGATCAGAATTGATTGACAAGGATTCACTTGTGGTGGTGAAGGATAAATTTGGTGAATTGATGCAGGAAGGACTCCATGAGTATAATCAGAGGCATCGTTTAATCAATATAGAAAAGAAGAAGAAGAAAGGAATAGTTTCTCTGAGGTCACAGAAAATAATGGATGATAGCATTGAAATGCCAGAACAAGATGATAATGGTGACAAACTCGGAGGTTTATTCAACCCTGAGGAAAGAAAACGGTTTTATAAAATTCTTTTTGGTGATGATTGATGCTCCATAAAATCATCTTGTATCAATGTTGTTTTTTTCCCCCTCAAACTTTCTATGAATTTGTTTATTTTTCTGCAGACCGTTGACTTGTTCTGTTGTTCATTTAGTGCAACACTCTTTCGGATGCCTATTTTGAGCCATTCCCTTCTAGGAATCTACATCCTGAAAAAGTTGTTGCTAATATTTTAGATCTAATAATTGTGGAGAACAGAGTAGTTCAGCAGACGTGCATTTTTTGCTTGTGTTGAATATCGAACTATATGACAGAAGGCTCTCATGTAGCTCAGAAGCATCAAATTGATTCTAGTCTTATCTCAAGAATGGCAAGTTTTCTGCGAGTAATTACTGGACAGGATTCTGGCATAGTAGCAGCGAAATTAATGCTGTAGAACTTCAGGAAATCACGACTGGAGAAAACTCTACAACTCGACAACCTACCTGATTCCCGAAGTTCTAAACTGGGAACACAAATGGTAATAAAGGTTGTAGCAATGTTGTGTGACTAAAAAATATGGTGTAGTTGCAGCTACTGCAAGTTACAATGGAAGCCACTAACTGAGCCGTAGATAAAGCTAGTATAACATTCAAAAATCTTGGAGAAAACAATATCGATAAGACTCTCAATTCTATCCATGTCATAGGCGTACAAAATGATTCAAAACAATGTAAATTATGCATATATAAAAGAGATTATCCATTTGCATTCCTACAATGAAAAATTTAAATGTTACAACATACTCGACACCAAGAACCGGCATCAGTGATTATTAACATTCCCTTGCCGAAAACTTTCCTAATCAACACAGTTAAATATGAATGGATTTTACACATTGGATGATCAATAAATATGACAAAATCCCTCTCTCCCGCATCTGACATCAAAATCAAATTAGAATAAGAAAGCTACAATAATACATGGTCGAAAATGGTGTTGCACATACTCGAGACAGATGAACCAGGGAAACTCACAAGCCTAAAGGGACAAACATTGCACCGCCTGCTGCTTCTTTTGTGATTGCTTTTTGAGTTTTATGCTCTCTGGCACACAACAATTGGACACCAAAGGATCAAAGATAGGATAAAGGAGCATTTAGACTATACTAGGAGGATCGCCTACCCAATTGCAAATGGCACGAGACCAACGTGTTCTTATGCAGTCCACCAACGGTGCATGTTGAGAAGGCTTGGGTTTCGAGACTTCAGTGTCTTTGCTAGTTGATTCATTTCCCCCAGAACCAGAGGACACTACCACATCTGCCATGAATTCCTCAGGAGTCCACCATGGTGGAACTGAAACCCTAAGCTTTGTGAGCCTAGGTCTTTGCATCGGTATCTCACTTCCAGAGGCCGTGTGACTGCCATTTTTATCAGATTTTGCAATGCCATTAAAATGGTAAAGATCAAACACCTTTTTACCCATCAATCCGCTTGAATCCTTCAGCCCTCCCAAACTCTTGTCCAGATCCAAAATGCCCTGCCAGAGCTCACTCCATACAATAAAGCCTGTGCTACACAGGTGATCAAGTTTCTCAGGGGGAAGTCGGATACTGGTTTCCCTAAGGACTTGATGGAAGCCTTCCACACTAATAAAGCCACCGCCACCACTCTGGTCTTGTGCATCAAAAGCTTTCCGAATATGTGACTCCCTTTCTTCCAGCTCATTCTCATCTTGAACAGTGGTATCGAGAGCAAATAAAACTGTATAGTGGGACTCGCTTCCAACAACCCATATTGGCCATTTAGGGCATTTTAGATTTTGGCCAACCTTACAGAAATTGAGGGACTCCAATAGAGTCAGAAATCCAACTTCCACACTTGTTGATACACCCTTTAGGCACATGCCACCACCTAAATCCATCCTACCATCGAACACATTAGGGACAGCCTGCCCACAGAGCAGTAGATTTACAATTTCCTGTTCCAAGTATTTAATAAAGACATTATTAAGAAATATCCTTTTGTTATACAAGGATTCACAAAGGAGAGGTACTAATTACAAATGGAAGAATCAATGCAGAGAGGGAAGAAAAATGAAAATGCTTCACTGATATATGGGAATTACCTGTGAGGCATGCCCAAAGGGTGCAGTGACCAAAGGAAGGCTGGGATCATCTCTGTCAGCTTGAACAGAATCCTGAAGGAAAGATATATTTACATGGCGTAAGTAACACAAATATCTAATGCAGAAAAGTCAAATGAATTCTGTCAATCAACCGGCATTAGACCCTGCCATATGAATGAAACTTAAAAAAGAAAAAGAACAATTTGCATATAGGTGCCAAATTAGCACTTACTAGACAGGCTGCCAACCCAGTTAAAATGAAATTGGTTCAGATTTAAATTTCCTAAAAACCTCACACACTCCAAAAAAAGAAAAGGAAAAAAAGGAGGGGATGGAACAGAAAAGCACATGGCCCGCTACCCTTAAAATCTCTTCTCCAAATTATATTTCATTAGATCAACATACTAATGCTTCAAACCATAGCCATGCAAATTATTGCAGCCAGGTTCAGCTAGTTGACAAAAGGTATGTTCATCTCCAGCCTTAAGCAATTAAGATTAGGTCACCCAGACTTGATAGATAGACAAATAAACGAAAAGAGGACAGCTTTTACACTGACTATACATACCAATCCTCTAGACAGCAATGCAGAAATAAGGAATAGCAGTGCCCCCATACGAGATTGGAAGGCAGGAATCATCATTTGGAGCCCCTGCAACGCACTTGCTTGTGATATATATGTCTCAATTCTTAAAATTTTCTGCAAATCAGATGCTGATTCAATTGAAAGGCTCTCAAGTGCTTTTGCAATAGCCTACAAGATAGAACAAACACAAGCAAGCTACTAAAACATGCGCACAGAAGCGAAACACAATCACAACATTTCCAATTGAACCAAATGCTGCAGAATACATTAACATCAGACCTAATCAACTAACCTCATCCTTTGTGGAGCCTCCAGTTTCATAGCCAATAACATTCAAAGTAGCAACGACAGCCCTCTTATTACTTCCACACAGAAACAATATCTCACCCATACTTCTGACCAGGGCTCTGTAAATAGGAAAAAGAAGTATTTCAAATGGTAATGAAAATCAACTAAAGATATATGAGATATAATAACAAAAGTGATCATGAAACAAACAAATAAACATTCCTTTCCAACTAACACTCACAGAATTCAAGTAAAATATCATAGATGCCACAGCCCATTCACAAATGACCATGAAAGTTTATAATATTGTAGCAAGATTAGAGAAGAACTTTAGTTCCACTTTGAGTGTGCACAACTACCATATTAAAGCAATCAATCACACAATTATACAGCAAATCAAACTTCAGAACAGTTAAAGCATGCAATTGCAGGAAACAAGACGCACAAGAAAATAATATAAAGCAGAATAACGTGTACCATGTTTGCATTTTTTTAATAATTTAATTCAGGTTTTCAATGAGAGAGTTAAAGAGTATGATAACTAACATAACCAAGGGGTGCCATCTTGTAATTCACATAACATCCCCAACCACACCCCAATCCAATCTTTTTTTTTGTGGATGATGGAGGAATTTTCTAGGGTTCAAATTATAATATTTTAAATGATAGGTTTCACATTCTAATCCACCCCATGCTTCAATTCATTATATATATATATATATATATATAATGAACCTAAAGTTGTAGGTTTATATATGAATATGCCCACACTTGCACGCTTGCATTTACCCCCACCGAAAATCTTGGATTCTCCTGTGAATACATGTTAATGATTTCTTAAGAGACCCAGGCTTCTCTGCAAAATTTAAATAACAGTACATTTTCCAGAATTAATCACCTTTCTTTTGCATCTTCAGCTAGAGAACCGAAATTATTTGATGCAACATATTGACTTCTACTCAATCTTCCAGAACCCAAATTTTGTGGCATGTTTGGTGCAACTTTACCGAATTCATCCGGAAAGAAAAGAAGGTATTTGAGAACAAATGCCTGGACAGTCAGAGAGAAGATACAATAAGCAATATCAATTTCGATTCTGAAATGCAAGAGTACCAGTAAAACAAAAACTATCATGAATTGAGATAAGGAGACTACGATCCAATAGCAGCTACACAGAGACATATCAGAATGCAAAATCACTTATCAAACATTTACCATGCACCTAAAAAGTTCCAGTACTATAAATCATTGCTTACAAAGCAACTTTCATGTGCAACTTGGATGCATTAAAAAGAATTGAGAAAGGAAAGAAGAAGAAGAAGAAGAATAAAACTTCCACTGCTCACGGAGAATAAAAATTTCACAGATCACAGGAAGAAGGAAAAAAATACAGAATAAGCATATGGAATAAAACCAAGAGGATTCTGAAGGGAGAAAGCTTGAAATTTTCCATTGCAATGCTTTTACCAACATTCAAACTTATTGAAGATTATAAGAATTAGCAAGCGGAGAGAATCTGGACATATCCTTACAAAGGACATCGTAGACATTTTTATTACTTGCCAAAGTTAAAATGACAACAAAAGAAACAACTAAGTGCTAATACTCTGTTATATACAAGTAAAAAATTATCATAAATCTGAGGAAACTCTCTATAGAAATAACCTTCCTAATATCTTCAACCAGAACTTTTATGCTAAATTCAAGCTCACTTAGCAAAGAAAAATTTTGGAAGCACTTGTCAAACGATACCAACAGTCTCCATTTGGTTAAAAGTTTGGAACACTTCAAATTAGCGAGGAAGGTCACCCAATCAGTAGCCAATGCGGAATACTATACCACTAAAAGGATAATAAGAATTATGAGGGTGAAATTTTTGTATGAAAGGAAAAGGCAAGTATTCTAGGAGGACTCCAATTATCTACAAGAAGTCAAGTAAATTGCGACTAAGATCCATGCAAACAATTTAGGTTTAGTTGACTTTCATTATAACCTTGAACATGATATTGGTGTTAGTTACAGCTCTAGACCAGACCATAGGCTACCCATTCCCAATTCTGATATGAACCTCTAACATCCACTTCAGAGAAATTTGAAAGCCAATCCTAGTATGAAATGATTTAGCCATTACCAAATAGTAATATATTGAATTTTTGCAATGCCCATTGCCTAAATATCAATGTCTATTATTTTTGTGACTCTGATTTTTTACTATAAGAATCCATTAGAAATAGCAGGGCATAGGTATAGGTCAAGAAACCCAACATAGTTTTGTAGAGATGGATTGAGATGTTTTACAGGCAAGTCAAACATAAGTTATGAGCAATGAGAATCATTGTAACTATGTGAGAATCTAAGAGGTGTTTTTTTTTTTCCATTCTCATCCCCATAAAATTAGGAAGTCAGGGAAAAAATGGAGTATATTGAAGCAGCCTAATCCATTCCCCCAACCCCCTACCTTCAGCAGGTGGGGATCTCCCATCAGTTAGGGAGGAGTAAAATTGTCATCTCTAATCAAATTGAATTCTCTGCCACTCCAGTGTAAACAATTGTACAATTCAATATGGTTCACTTCGACGTGAAAAAGTCTACCATGAATACAAATGAACTGTCTCACTTGACAGCAAACTAGCCTGATTAAGCACAAAGGGTGCCAACAGCATGTATCCCGTGCCCATGCTACAAAGAGAGGGATCGTGTTATGTACATGTAATCACATTATAGCAAAATGTAGAAGTATTATCATATCACATAACAAATGGTTAGAGATTCAAATACAGCACTACCACCAAAAACTGAAAAACAACATAATTTAAAATCAAGGGATTACTTGTATGGTTGCTAAAACGCCACAGGGCCCACCTTCGTGCTGCACTAGACCCATAGATGTTTCTGGATCAGGGCTAAACCTATAGGAATTTTTAACATTACATTAGCCATTTAAGGCATGCAAATGAAACTGCCACGAGATGTTCAGTTAACTCAAGGAAATGAAAGCAACTGGAATTGATCTTAACAAGACAATTTTTAAAGACAACAAGGACCTCAAACACAAGATAAAAGCAATATGTAAGAACATGCAATGAAGGTAAAAAAAATCTGCCAAGGCAGATTGTTCGATTCATTTTAACTTGGTTTCATAACAGGAATTCATGTATTGGACAGAACAAGGTAGCAATCATAATCTTTCTTTTTATCCTCGAGAACCACAGTCCAATATTAGATGCTAAGATACAGAACTTAACAATATGAGGAAGTAAAGGAATATAACTGCATATAAATTTGAACTAAAATATCTTCTTCAGATCAAAAAAGTGATTGTCAACCTGTGATTATAAGTTTATGAATCTTTTTCTAGTATGCCAGACTGCACAAAACTACCAGCAGTAAAATGTCACTTACAACTGTGTGCCAGAGTATTACTCTTATCAGAAGATAATATATCCCAATTTCAGTAGCACGAGAAACTAGCCTTAAAAGATTTTTGATCAGTTTCAAAACAGAAAAGCTACCAGAATTATATAAATAAAATCACATAAAACAGGAATATTACAGTCACCTTATGCCCTGATTACTCCATTGTGCCAGAATGTCCTTCGAAACGACAGTCCCAAACACCATTGAGAACAATTGATTCGCCTCCTCGCTCAATAATTCTTTACCTAAATTACCTTCCTTGGCGCTAAAATCCTTCTCCTTTTTAGGAAAATCGGCACTTTTACGGGAGCTTACGTCAGTTGGGGACTTGAAAGGCAAGGCGGATTTAGCCGCGAGAATTCGCTTTTCAGCGGCGGCAGCCATGAGCTCTCTCTGGAGCCGCCGTGAGTCCTCCAGCAAAGCTAACGGAGCTCCGACAGGGTCCCTGGGCTTACTCCGCTTAGGTTCGGGTGGTGAGTTTTGCATACTCATTCTTAAAGCCATTCTCAGATCCTCTTCCTCTTGATCAGCCATTAAAAAAGAAAATATCAATCCAAAAAAAAGCAAGGAAATACAGTAAAATAGGGTTTTTCTTGTATCTATATACAGATCAATGAATTGATAAAAACAAATAATTTCAATAGAAATTATTCAATTTTCAATACAAGAAAATCAAAAACGAATTTTGGATCATAAAATTATTAAAAACCCAAATAAATTAGGTTAAGATTTTGCTTGATCAGCAAATGAGATTAATTTATGAGCGAGACAATTTCATTTTCGTAAACAAGAAGGAGATTTAAAATCCAATATAAGGTCAAAAACGTCAAACAAATTTTTACGTGAGAACAAATTTTAGTTGAGTCTTAAAAACGACATCGTGTAAAGCATTCCGCGATTCCTTAACTCTGTTGAAATTACCTATGTATCCTGTAGTCTTATACAAATCCGACGAAATATAAGGGTAATATAGTAAAGTTAAAAATAGTGAATTTAGCGGGGGATACTTTTCTCTAACGGAGAAAAAAGCGTTGTGTTTCGCTGTCGGGCAGAATCTTTGCAAGTTTGGGAAGCTGGGAAAAGATCGAGTGGTTTCAGTTGTATAGTTGGATATGCATGGAACTGGATTATCAGCCGTTGAACATTTTCGCAGATGGATAAATCGACGGTGATCCTTGAGTAGATAGTAGACCAATTGGCTAGTGTCTGAAGAAAGTGTCAAGTGTCGTTAGCTTGTCAACTCCGAAGTCCAAAAAATGGGGTTTGATACTTGTTAGCGAGTAATAAGAAAATCGGTCTCTAAGATTGAGACAGCGAGACAAAAAGATGATTACATAATGATGGTGCTAATGATAAGAATGTTATTAAAATAAAGACAAACTACCTTTCAAAGTTTCTATTTTCTCGCTGTTTCAAAATTCTGAGACTCTCTGTTTCTTAGATCAAGCTACCATTAGCTCATCTCTTTGAGCCCACCGTAGCTCACCTGATTTTTTCATCCATATTAGTATTGACTCTATTTTCTTTTCTTTTGCTATGATTAGTGTGAGTTTTATTCTTAAATTTGAATTTTTTAGATCTAAGTTTTCATGTATTTTTTTATGTAAACTATTTTGTTAACATTTTTGTGGTTGTTCATTGCTCGGTTAATATGTGAAACTAGATTTAGATGATTTTTTATATGATCTACTCGATTTTTAAATATTACTTTTGGTGATCAATTTGTTATTTTAGTGAACCAAGCATTGATAACTTATTTTTAGGAGTTTTGGTCTGGCCTACCCAGATATCAAGTGTTCTACATCTGCTTCACTGCTCTTTGAGTTTATTCAATGATATTCTCAAACTTATTTAGCTCAAGTCTTGGCTTTTGTGTATTTTACCCATCTATATAGTTGATGGCTCTCCTCTTCTTATCACATGTATAACTTTGTTAATTTTTTCTCAAGCTATGATTATTATGGGTGTAAAGTTAGTAGATATTTCATTGTAATAGATTCATATTCCACATGTAACTTTAATTTTGTACATGTGATTTATATTTAATGAAGTTTTATTTCTGGTTTAAAAAAAAATGTAATTAAAATTATTAATTTTTTTATTTAATAAGTGATTAAAATATTATAAATTTTTAATTGGGGTTGAAATTTTTGATATATACTCATTTTGAATGATATTGTTTTTTCTTTTATCTTATAATGATTTAAAGCAGTAATAATTACAATTAAATATAACTAGTTTTAAATCACAAATTAAAATCTTTCTCTTGCTTGAAGCTTATTAAACACTCAATGTTGAAAATAGGGTATAGATTTTATCATTTTTTGGGTTTCATCAAACTTGAACTTAAATTAATCATTGGGTATAGATTTTATCCTTTTTTAGGTTTTGTCTAACTTAAACTCAAATTAATCATAATTAGTGGTTATTCGATACGGACAGTTTTAACCAAAAAAAAAAAATATGAAATTTTAAAATACATACAAACTTTTTTTTTCATTTTTTGGTAAAATATAAAAATTAGCAAAAATTTAAAAACTTTATCTTATTAAAATTAAATATAAGTTATGTATCTTTCTTATACAAATTGAAATATATTGATGATTATGTACTAAATTTTGGTAAGAAATTCAATGATTATAGTTTATAGATGAAATCAATTCATTTTTATTAGATAAAACTGGACTAATTAAATAAGATATAAACATCACACATTTGTACTTTCTCTTTTATATCCTAATAATTATCTTTAATTCTTAATTTTTTCATGAATTACCGGTTAATTAAGGTTATATGATATGCATACTTAATTAACTTACCTTTAACTCATGCATGTTTCATGCTTGTGACCAAAATGATGGTAGCTAATGAGGATTATGATTTATAATTGAAGAGACTTTTGTGGTGGTGTGATGAGTAACTTGCAGTTTAAGATGGAAATTAAATGGCATTGATGAAGTTTCAGCAAAAAACAACACAGGAACCACAGCGCAAAATAATTAAAAATTAAAAGGCTATTTTCTTTTATGAATTTTTTGCACACATAGGCTTGTTTAACTAAAATTTAAAAGGCAGTTTTGTTAATGGCCTTAAAGTAAATTATTTTCATGGAAATCAAGCTAGAAAGAGAAGGAGAAAATATCTAATTTCTATCATCATAAAGGTAATTTCAACCATCATCTTTCAAATTTATAAACAGATATATATTATTATTATTAAATTAAATTTTATAACAATAAAATCTCTAACATTATATTATTTATAATAGGGATAAGGTATAATTTTGACCATACCGTTTAGCTCTAGGAGCACATTAGCTTTTATTATTTTTCGAGATATAATTTTGACCCTAACGTTATTAAAATCTATAATTCTGATTTTTTGACGGTTGACTTTTCTCTTTGAGCCCCACAAGAATTAAAAAAAGTAATTGGCAAATTATAATTTAGTCCCTAAAATTTTATTTATATACAAAAAAGTATTTTTTTAAATTAAAAATATAAAAAAATAAAATAAATTAATAACTAAATAAAAATTAATTATTTTATTTATTTAAAATTAAAAAAAATATTATTTTTAATTTAAAATTACTTTTTATTAAATTGAAATAAT
>CANXYC010433763.1:0-20360 GCA_948193065.1 Aleurites moluccanus | reverse complement strand
ACGGACCCGTAATTTAGGGGTGTCAATTACGCTGGCGCAACTAGGCCTCGACGGCCAAAATTTTCACTTTGAGCTAAAATGTTTCTTTGGCCCCTATAAAATTATTTATCATCATTAAAGTCACATTTGAGACTTTATATTGATATATTCATGCTATATGAGACATTTGCATATAATATGTTATAACAAGACTACTTCGATGGTGCAGTATTAATCCATTGGCTGTGTGCATAGATATATGTTATGACCTCTGCTAGGGAGGGGTAAATTCCCTATGCCATGGTAGGATGTGGTTGGAAATGGGTGATTGGAGGGAGATGTGATGGAAAAGAAGGAACAACTTAGTATGATATGATATGATTTGACATGTTACAGGCTCCTGTTATATTATATGCATTATGGTTCATGATATGTATTTCATCATGCTATTACTAGTATTCATATTTATAGATCATTAATGGATAGATGTGACTTGTCATGAATAATATTGTATACTCATATATATTGATTCACTGAGTATAATCTTATACTCACCCCTCAGTGGTTATATGTTTTCAAGATCTCAATAAGGCAGACATCCATTGGCTACATCATCTTCAGCCTTGGATTACAGATGTATGTATTTGAGGTCACTCATGTGTATAGAAGTTCCTTGGTATATAATGTAAATAGGGCTTGGATTGGCTAAAAGTAAATATTTAAATATGATCAAAATGATAACCAAGTAAGATATGAAAATATTGATATTGTACATATATGATATGAGATATGAATGTAAATTATGAAGTGCTTATTGAGTTGTGATTGACTAATGGAGGTTAAAAGGGGATGTATGCTATATTGGAAGTGTAATTTTTATGTATTACGGATAGCTTAAGTCAGAGTTATAAAGGAAACTCTGTCAGTTTTTCTATAAGAATTAAATGATGTTTTAGAAAAAAAAATTATCACCTAAAATGTATCACAGGTTAAGTAATGATTGTAAAAGTAAAGTTAAAGTAAAAGCATGGGTTCTTCGAGGTACTAGTCGCCTTGGCATTACCCGTATCCTAGGACCGTCATGGTCTAAAATTGGACCGTGACATTAAGCTTGGAACATTTCAAAGAACTATTAAAGAAGTAAGTGTTCTTAGCATTCTTTTGAATCAATTTCAATCTTTAGATGTTCCTTGATATTAATTTGTAGCAAATATGTGTTTAGGTTGAAAGAAAATAAAAATTTTGAAAGAAAACCTAACTTGGAAATGGTAAGACTCAAATGTGTTAATTTGATGGAGCTTTGGTTTAAATGTGATGTATTTGATGTGTTTGTGATGAATTAGTAGCCATTAGATGGAAATGAATTCATTTGGTTGATTTTTTTAGGTTGGCCGAATGATATGGTGTTCAAAGATGAGATGGTACTTTGGTGTTTAATAGGTTGGAATGCTTGAATGTTATTCATTTGATGTGTATTTATGTTGTTTGATTGATTGGTGTTGAAAAATGAAAAAATGGAGTGAATTCCATTAATGTTGAACCATGTTTAGTTTATAGGTTTAATGGGTTAGGTTGAAGCAATTGGGAAGGAAGGGTTTGAATATGGCTAAATAGTGTATGAAATGTAAATGTATAAGTTTATATGTGAAAATGATGTTTGATATAAGTTACTTGGAAAGTATACTTGTACTTAGGTGTATGTATGATATGAAATATTGAACTAGGTGTGTATAAGTTCTTAACTTGGTATAATAGTGATGAATATATGAAATATAAGTGAAATGTGGTGATAGAAATATGTTTGATGCATAAAGAAATAGAAAAGTGTTAATTTTGTAATGTGATGTATATTGTGTATGTTTGATATCTTTTTGATGTGAATTATGTATTTTGTAATGTTTATAAGTCTTACCGGAGTGTTATATATGAAAATAGGTGAACCTTCATATATTCCAGCTAGGAGTGTCGAGCAACGAGCTAGTTAGGGCCTACGGGTTATGTGCCAGGGGTAAAGTGGACTTTTTGGATTTAAGGTGAGTTTATATATATAATCATGCATGATTTGCATCATATATCATATAATATGTCATTTGGAATGATAAACCAACACTTGATATCATAAAGTACCTACAGTGCATTTTTACCCCTAAATAAGCCTACCAAAATGACTTAAATTGACCTAAACTTTGACTGGCTATAAAATGAAACCTAAAAAGCCAATTGAACCCCCACTTGGCCCAATCATATAGTTTTCCCTAAACTTTAAAATGGTACCTTATGGTCCACTTGAATCCATTGATAGCATAGTTAACCAGAAACTACTCAAAAATCCCAAAATGGACCCGTAACGGTGAGTGCCAATTGCGGCAGCTCAATTGAGCCCCATTGGCCATTTTTATCACTTGACCTAAACTTGTTCTATTATTCATAATGGATATATATTGGATTGTTCCACCCCTATATGAGTTGAATTTATGCTATTTTTATTGTTTTATTGAGACACCCATATAGTATTATAATAAGGCTACCTCAATGCTATAGCGGGTAATTCCATTAACCGTATGCACATTGGTATTCATTGGACCCTTGCTAGGGAGGGGTGTTATATTCTCTAGCCGTAAGGATTGATCTCCCTTACGTATATTGGATTATACACGATTGTGCTATTATAGTGTGATTGTACTTTTCATTGGACCCAATCCTATTATATCATATGAGAGTTGACTCATACATTGGATATTCATATGAAAACTTATTTCACCCTATACTTGCCATCATATATTATTTCTATAAGCCATTTGTGAGCGATCATGGTATTATGAATATTTACTGCATTTATATATATATATATATATATATATATATTCACTGAGTATTTTTATACTCACTCCCGTTGTTGTCATTGTTTTTCAGGGCCGCAGTGAGACTCACATTCCATTGGCACTATCTATCCTCACCTTGGAATTTTGCTACTTGTATCATGTAATACTCGGGTCTTAAACAATATATGTAAATAGTTGTACATTATAAGAGATTCCATGGTACTATAACCTAAATAGAGACATATATGTGTGTGCTTGTATTTCTTTTAATTATACATATAAACTATACTATGGATGCGTATGGTTTGATACATGATGAGCTGATATTGGAGGTTGAGTTGGATGTTGATAATAAAGTTATATTAGGAGTGTTATTTGCTTTTTCTACAGCGGGGTATAGTCTCATATAAGAGAAGATACTGTCGAAATTTCAATAGAAATATTAAGCTATATTTGAGCATAATATATGAATTGCTTGCCATATCATACTGATAGTTGGGTTCTTCATGGTACTAGTAACTTAGGCAATACCCGTACCTTAGGACCACCGCGGCTCCCAGGTTGGGTCGTGACAAGCTGGTTGCCAATATGCATCAAGGTTCATCTATTGATGGGATAGTTCTTGCTGAGATGCTACGTTACTTAGATAGCAGATACAGAATTGATGGGTCATGGTCTGTTAGCCTGGTGATTCTCCAAGTGAGAAAATGACTCTTTCTGTGTATGTTATTTTGTCTTTCTGTTTAGACTACTCTATCTAACTGGTTTGGTTAGTCTGATTGGTCTAGTTGGTTTGCTTTGCTGGGTATGACTAGTTTGTTTAGTCTAGTTTGACCAGTCTATTTAGTCTGATTGGTCTGATTTGCAGTCTTCTTTCAGGTTAGTTACTAGTCTAGCTTTATGGGTAATATCATTACCCTCCATGTCATTTTTCTTCTTAAAGACCCATTTTCACCCAATGGGTTTTATCCCTTTAGGTGCATCAACCAAAGTCCACTCTTTGTTGTTGTATATGGATTCCATCTCTGATTTCATGGCTTTAAGCCATTTATCATATTCTGAACTATTCAGAGCTGCTTCATAGGTAGAGGGTTCTTTATCATTCTTAATTATTAGAGCTTTGTTATGTTCGTCTAAGAGATACCCATATCTCTCTGGAATATTACGAACTCTCATAGACCTGTGAAGTTCTTGTGTCTTAAGAGGTATAACCGTTACTTCATTTGAATGAATAACATATTCGGTCTCAATCAACTGCTTTGTGTCTAATTATGGTTCTTGAACTTTCTGAAGCTCAATTTTACTCCTACTATCCTCTTTTAGAAGAAACTCCTTTTCTAAAAAGATAGCATGTTTCGAAATGAATACTTTCTATTCTGAAGGATGGTAGAAATAATATCCAACAATTTCTTTTGGATATCCCACAAATAAATATCTATCAGACTTAGCATCCATCTTATCTGATAATGTCTGCTTCATATAAGTAGGAGAACCCCAAACTTTCATGAATGAATATGAGGGTTTCTTGTTATGCCATATCTCATATGATGTAACTTTAACTGATTTAAATGGGACTCTATTTAGAACATAAACAACAGTCTCAAGTGCGTATCCCTAAAAGGATTTAGAAAGATCTACAAAATTCATCATGGTCCTAACCATATCCAATAAGGTTTGGTTCCTCCTCTCAAATACTCCATTGTGTTGTGGTATATATGGAGGTGTCCATTGAGATAATATCTCATTATCTCTTAGATAACTTTGGAACTCTGGATTTAAGTATTCACTACCTCAATCCAATCTAAGTATTTTAATACTTTTGCAAAACTGTCTCTACTTTATTCTTAAACTCTTTAAATTTTACAAAAGCTTCAGATTTGTACTTCATAAGATACAAATCCCCATATCATGAGTGATCATCAATAAAGGTGATGAAGTAAGAATATCTATCTCTAGCGTGTATTAACATTGGACCACGTACATTACTATGTATTAAATCCAATAGTCCAATAACTTGCTTAACTTTTCCAGTAAAAGGTAGCCTAGTCATCTTGCCTAATAAACATGATTTGCATGTGTCATATAATTCATAATCAAATGTCCTAAGTCACCAGACTTATGTAACTTAGTCATGCGCTTCTTGTTTATATGGCCAAGTTGACAATGCCAAAGATAAGATGTTTTAAAGTTATCTAATTTTGGTCTTTTTGAATTGATATCTATATATAGGACTTTCTATTTCCAAAATATAAATCCCACCAAAGATAGAACATATACCATAAGCAATATTATTTAAATAAATGGTGCAACATCCTTCTTTTATTATAAAATAATATCCCTCACTGTCTAAAACTGAGACAAAGATAATGTTCTTATTTAAAATTGGTACATAAAAATAATTATTAAGTGCTAATATTAGACTACTAGGCAAAGATAAATGAAATGTTCCTACAGCTAATGCAGCAACCTTTGCTCCATTCCTAACTTATAGGCCCATCTTACCCTTTTCAAGCCTTCTACTGTTCTTTAGTGCCTGCATATCATTACATATATGAACACCGCATCCGATATCCAATACCTAAGTTGTGTTAGAAACAGTATTAATATCAATTACAAAAATACCTGAAGTATAAGTATCTAGTGCCTTCTTCTTCTTTAAGGACTCCAAGTAGTCTTTGCAATTCCTCTTCCAATTTTCATTCCTTTCACTGTTAAAACAAGTCCCTTTGCTGACAGTCTTACTTACAACAGGTGCTTTATCTTTAGAAGCTCCACCTTTAGGTTTCAAGGATTTCTTTGCCTTCTTATTATTCTTCTTCTTAAGAGAAGATTTAGAAGACTCAACAAGCATCACAACCTTCACTGTCTTAATAGATGGCTCAGCTGTCTTAAGCATGTTTATCAGCTCAAGAATAGTGGAATTGATCTTATTCATCTAATAATTCATCACGAATTATGTCTATTAGGCAAACTCTACAAAATTAATTCCATACTTAATTAATGATCCATTAGAAATCCCAGTTGTAATACCCTAAGAAGATCCATCTTATATGTATGAATTGATTCTCAGGTTATGGTTTAAAAGCATTAAAATGATGGGAAATAATTTTAGAGACATGGTTAGAAAGCAAATGAAATACTTTTCTGGAAATCGTCGGTGTTGGAAACAATGTTGGGAAACTAGTAGTCCGACAAATTTAAGAATTTCTGACTCAGACTTGGAGGAGATTAAATAAGTTAATTTTATATGAAATTATGGTGAAAAGAAAGAGTGGAAAAATATTTTGGAATACTGAAAATAAGAGTAATGGCAAAATTGTAAATAAAGGCAATTTTGGGGGTAATTTTGAAAATCCACTGTCTGAGATCCAGAAATGACCCAAAACTATTTTCAAATGATAGAACAATTTAAAATAAGGCATTTCACTATCCATACTTGAGGTTGAATCTAAGCAGAACAGACATGATAAATTACGTAAAGTTTTAGGGTCAAAGATGCAAATAAGAAAAATTTTGGGCCAAAGGTGCAATTAAACAAAGTTGTGGGACCCACCCATTTTAGAAATCAGCCAAGGTGGCCGGCCATGGTAGTGGGAGAATGATTTTTTTGATAGAAATTAATTAATTTTTTATTAATTAATGGAAAAGCTGCCAAGTAAGCTTAAAATCTATAAATTTCTATTTGTTTTTATCTTCAATTTTTTTTTTGTTGGCTTTTGGTGTATATAAAAGATGATAAGGATATGTTGGCTGCCATTTTTTGGAGAGAATAACTGAACCAAAGGGAAGAAAAACAACCAAAAATAAGTCTTCCACCCTTTCCAAAGAATTCAACCAAAAATAGCTAGAGAAGTGAAGAAGGAAGTAGCTTTATGAAGAAAATAGGATAGAAAAATAGTGTTCAAGCTTTTGGTGGAGTAAAAGGAGGTGGGATTCAAGTATTTTGATTTGAGGTAATGATTCTAAACTTATCATTTTTAATTTTATTTAAGAGTTCTAAGGTTTGATTTGGCAAATAATTGAGGTAATTAAGCTAAAAATATAAGAAATGAGTTAGGGTTTATATAGTTTCTAAATTCTATTTTAAGGCAGTAAATTATGGTTGATATTCTGAAATTTTAATGACTGAATTTGAAGATAGTTAAAACATGAAAGTTGTAAATAAATATGTTAATTAGACTTCTATAAAAGAAATTTGTGAAATTCGAAGTGAGGAAAGAGTATTGAGTAAAAACTGTAACTGGCCTGGAATTAGGGTTCTGGAAAAATGCTACTGTGTTTTTATTGTATATAATAATAGAGAAGAAGTGTTCAATATAAAAAGTGTTTCTTATGTTTTATCTATAAGCATATAAAAGGGTTTTTCAATTATATTTGTGGTTTATGAAATATTAGGTCATAAGTGTAGACTGCCCGGAATAACTATTTAATAGAATATAGGTTACAGATTTCTATTAATATAAGGATTTTAAAGTTTGAATTAAAGAAAGTATTAAACATAAAATATGATCATTTATATGTTATCTAAATGACTGTAAAATGATTTTGTAATTGGATGAGTATGGAATTAATAATAGGCATAGAAATAGGGTATGTCTGGATAAAGATTTTAGGACAGTAGTTTAATTTTAGAAATTCACTAATAATTATACAGTGATCCAAAAATTCTAAAATTTGGATATGTTATAATTTTATGTGTTTATTTTCAATTGGAAAAGGAATTACAGTAATTGGTTAAGTATTGATTGAGTTATTAGCAAAATAATAGTACCTGCAAAATTAAGATTTGTAGGCAGAATGCAGGTAGCAGGACTGGTTATAAAGCTAAGTTTAAATTATCATCATAAATTGTGTAGTAATGATTTTAATGTGAAATTTGGATATGTTAGAACCTTATATGTTAAGTTTAATTAGAAATAAGAATTGAAGCAATTGGATAAGTATAGATTGAGTTAGAGACAGAAATGTCCGAACTGCTAGAATGAGGTTTATAAGTAAGAGTTATTAGACTAAAACCCTAAGTAAAAAAATAAATGGAAATTTATTAAAAAAATTGAAGATAAAAACAAATAGAAATTTCTAGATTTTAAACTTAATTGACAACTTTTTTATTAATTGATAAAAAAAATTAATTAATTTCTATCAAAAAAAATAATTCCCCCACTACCATGGCCGACCACCTTGGCTGATTTCTAGAATGGGTAGGTCCCACAACTTTGTTTAATTGTACCTTTGGCTCAAAATTTTCCTTATTTGTATTTTTGACCCCAAAACTTTCTGTAATTTATTTTGTCTATTCTACTTAGATTCAACCTCAAGTGTGGGGAGTGAAATACCTTATTTTAAGTTGATCTATCATTTAAAAATAGTTCTAAGTCATTTCTGGATTCCAAACAGTGGATTTCCAAAATTGCCATCAAAGTTGCATTTATTTATAATTTTGCCATTACTCTTATTTTCAGTGTTCCAAAACATTTTTCAACTCTTTCTTTTCACCATAATTTCACATAAAATTAACCTATTTAATCCCCCCAACTCTAGGTAAGAAATTCTTAAATTTGTCGGACTGCTATTTTCCTGACAGTATTTCCAGCACCGACGATTTTCAAAAAAATATTTCATTTGCTTTCTAACTATGTTTCTAAAATTATTTCCCATCATTTCAAATGTAACACCCTAGGAAGCCTCATCTTGTATGCATGAATTGATTCTCAATTTATGGTTTAAAAGCATTGAAATGATGGAAAATAATTTTAGAGATACAGTTAGAAAGCAAATGAAATACTTTTCTGGAAATCGTCGGTGCTGGAAATACTGCCGAGAAAATAGCAGTCCGAAAAATTTAAGAATTTCTGACCAGACTTTGGGGGATTAAATAGGTTAATTTTATATGAAATTGTGGTGAAAAGAAAGAGTTGAAAAATATTTTAGAACACTGAAAATAAGAATAATGACTAAATTATAAATAAAGGCAACTTTGATGGCAATTTTGGAAATCCACTGTCTGGAATCCAAAAATGACTTAGAACTATTTTTAAATGATAGAACAACTTAAAATAAGGTATTTCACTCCTCACACTTGAGATTGAATCTAAGCAAGAGTAGACAGAATAAATTATAGAAAGTTTTGGGGTCAAAAATGCAAATAAGGAAAATTTTAACCCAAAGATATAATTAAATAAAGTTGTGGGACCCACCTATTCTAGAAATCAGCCAAGATGACTGGCCATGGTAGTGGGGAAATTATTTTTTTGATAGAAATTAATTAATTTTTTTATCAATTAATGGAAAAGTTGCCAAGTAAGTTTAAAATCTAGAAATTTCTATTTATTTTTATCTTCAATTTCTTTTTTGTTGGCTTTTGGTGTATATAAAAGATGATAAGGAGATGTTGGCTACCATTTTTTGGAGAGGAGAACCAAACCACAGGGAAGAAAAATAACCAAAAATAAGTCTTCCACCCTTTCCAAAGAATTTAACCAAAAATAGCTAGAGAAGTGAAGAAGGAAGTAGCTTTATGAAGAAAATAGGATAGAAAAATAGTGTTCAAACTTTTGGTGGAGCAAAAGGAGGTGGGATTCAAGTATTTTGATTTGAGATAATGATTCTAAACTTATCATTTTTAATTGTATTTAAGAGTTCTAAGGTTTGATTTGGCAAATAATTGAGGTAATTAAGCTAAAAATATAAGGAATGAGTTATGGTTTATATAGTTTCTGAATTCTGTTTTAAGGCAGTAAATTATGATTGATATTCCAAAATTTTAATGACTGAATTTGAATATAGTTAAAACATGAAAGTTGTATATAAATATTCTAATTAGATTTTTATAAAAAGAATTTGTGAAATTCAAAGTAAGGAAAGAGTTATTGAGTAAAAACTGTGACTGACCTGGAATTAGAGTTATGGAAAAATGCTACTGTATTTTTATTGTATATAATGATAGAGATAGAATTAGAAGAAGTGTTAAACATAAAAAGTGTTTATTTATGTCTTAGCTGTAATATGTTAAAAGGGTTTTTCAATTGGATTTGTGTTTTATGAAATATTAGGTCATAAGTATAGACTACCCAGAATGACTATTTAACAGAACATAGGTTATAGAGTTCTATTAATATAAGGACCTTAAATTTGAATTAGAAAAAATATTAAACATGAAAGATGATAATTTATGTATTATATAAGTGACTTTAAAATGGTTTTATAATTGGATGAGTATAAAATTAATTATAGGCATAGAAATATAGTATATATGGATAATGGTTTCAGGGCAGTAGTTTAATTTTGGAAATTCACTAATAATGGTATAGTGATCCAAAAGTTTTGAAATTTGGATATGTTATAATTTTATGTGTTCAATAAGAAAAGGAATTAAAGTATTTTATTAAGTATTGATTGAGTTATTATCAAAAGAATAGCACCTGCCAGAATAAGATTTGTAGGCAGAATGTAGGCAGTAGGATTGGTTGTAAAACTAAGTTTAAATTAATACCATAAATTGTGTAGTAATGATTTTAATGTGAAATTTGGATATGTTAGAATCTTATATGTTAATTTTAAGTAGAAATAAGAATTGAAGCAATTGGATAAGTGTAGATTGAGTTAGAGATAAAAATGTCTGAACTGCCAGAATGAGGTCTATAAGTGAGAGTTGTTAGACTAAAACCTTAAGTAAAAGAATAAATAGAAATTTATTAAATTAAATTGAAGATTTATGTATAACATAGAGATGAATACTGATTTTTGATATTTAAATTAATGTATAGCTTCGAATACTAAAGAAGATATAAGTGGAAGATCAAAGTAGAAAAATAAAGAGTGGAAAGTAAAGATATTAGCAAGGTGAGTAATGTATACATCATTATGCATACCCATATTTTGATTTGTTGACCCAATGAGTATATTTCTGTCTTGATTAAATACCACTTTATTATGGTTGATCATTTTTTGATCTTCCTAAAGGTTGAAATTTATTCATATTCATTGAATGTTATTGATATTGAAAAGCCTATTGTTCTTGATTGATCATGTACCCAAATGTTTTCAAAAGTACGCACACCAAATGTTTTATCGTATACCATGATATTTATTGTTAATGGGTACCCTTGTATCAATTAAAGAAACTGATACATAATTAATGAAATGTATTGATATTGATTGACCAGTAAGCCCATATATATCGATCGAAAGCCATTGTACCATAATGTTCCTAATGAATATTTGATATTGTTATTGATTTCCATTGACCTATTTTACATGTGGATTTGACAAAGCTGTCTCTCCGACAGGGTAGTGGGTACATATTGTCGGCAATGTGCACATTGTTTACTGATGCCCCAGCTAGGAAGGCTTTTGGTCCTAGCCATTAGATCTGATCAGTCTTATACTTACTGATACTGATATTACTGGAGACTGTATATTTACTTATAGTCCATACTGTTCTGGCCCTTTATCTGTCTTATCTACATGATACGAGTATTGTTTACCTGTTTATTGATTCCAAGCTTATATCTTATTGCTTAACATTGATGGCCAATCTTTCATCGATTTGATTGTTACCTGTTCCAAACTCCCAAAGATACTTGGTGTGCAAATTAATTAACCTCTGACAAGAAAATTTGAAATGCTAATAACTATTCATTATATTTATTGATACTTGACTTCCATTGATAACCTTTATTATTATATGTTTTTATCTCATATTTAATGATGTATATATGCTCACTAAGTATTTTTATACTCACCCTATTGTGGTTTATAATTTTACAGGAATGAGATAGAGAAGGCTAATTCCAAGTCAGTTTCTTTTCTGAGTATCAAGGTAGAATATTATTCACTAAAGGTTATAAGTGTCTACTCATAGAGCTCCATGGTACTGTATGTAATTAGATAATTAAGTACTATAATAATGTATGAACATTGAAATAATTAATAATTCAGTGGTTTTAAAATTTAATATGTAATGTTAATGACTGATGATAACAATTATAGTGAAGTGATAGAGACAGTGATACTGAAATATGATAAAATGAAATTCATATGTTTTAAAAGAAATTTAAAAGTGCTATATATGTTTGTAAAACTTTAAAGTTAAGGGTATAAGAATGGTAAATTATTAGGAGTGCAAAAATAATTTTATTGTAAGCTGTGAAATTTTTGAGAGACCCGGTTTTGGGTCGGGAATAACATTAAAATTACAAAGAAAACTCTGGCAAATTTTTTGTAAAATTTATAAGTAATAAATAGAATTTAAGTATTGATGAATGAATTAAAATTTGATTGAATGATTAACAAATGGATTGTTCATGGGTTCTACGAGATTCTGGTGACCTTAAATCTACCCATGCCCTAGGACCATCGCGATCCAAAAGTGGGTCGTGACACAAGCGCTACTAACCTTTCTATAAATCCATTCATTTTGAGTGCATGTTAAGCTGCAAATGAGCCTTCCACCATCTTGGTTCTAAAGAGTTGCTTGGATATCTCATATCGCTCAGCTTTAGCCTATTCTCCAAACAATTTCCTCAAATGGAATATTACAGTGTTGGCATCCATGGCCTCATGTTGCTTTTGTAGTTCAACAGTCATACCGGATAACATAATGCAACTAGTAAGACTATCATCGTCTTTATGCTTCTGGTATGCATCCATAACATCTTATGGTGCATCTTTAGTAGGAGGCGCAGGAATAAGAGTCTCAAGGACATAGTCTATCTTTTCAAATTTGAGAACAATTCTCACACTTCAAAACCAGTCATGAAAATTTATTCCCGTCAATTTGTTGTTATCAAGTATGGCGCATAATTACAAATGGATAGTCATGATTCTAGCAACCTAGATTTAAAACAGACAATTGATATAGTGAATGCATGATATTTAGGTCTTTAAATTACGTGCATTGTTCCTACTATTTTATTGCGAATCCACAACCCTCACTATAAACCCGAGAAGAACCTATATGGAAGTCCTTCCTAGTAGGTAAGTATCTATCATCATTAAAATAACCTTGAATGACTCAACAAATCATTTTAAATCAAAATAGTAGATATCTCATATCTTTCATATCTTATATGATTACTTATTCATTTGGTTATTAACTCTTAATACATATGTACATCATATGCCCATATCACCAAACATGTCTCATTAGCTTTGAGTGACTCAATAAGCCAATAATATTGGTTAATGTCACGACCCGGTTTCCCGAACCTCAACGGTCCTAGGGCACGGGATATGCCAATGGCGACTGGCACCCATAGAACCCAATATCAGTCATATCAATCCTATCCATTCAATATATATATAATTCACATTCATTAATTACCAATCATTCTATTAACCTGTCATACATTCTGAAAATAGTTGGACTATCAATTCCCACAATATCATATCAATTCATAATATTATCCATATAATAATGCCATAATCAGATACATGTTCATTTCCTAGCTAAGCCGTACATACCCATGGAGCAGCTAGATCATGAACACCAAAATAAATGTTATACAAAATAGAGTATATGTAAATACATATGAAATCTGTGACAGAATCCTCAGAGAAATGGAAGTCTGGATTCTGCAACTCTAATCCTCTCTTGAAAGGGGGTAAACAATAAACGGGTGAGTATAGATGATACTCAGTGAATTCACATGCATCGCAATAAATGATAGGTGTCAATCAATAAAGATATCAATCAATGAAGTATCAGTGTACTAAATAAATATCAAAGTTCGGTAAAGCCAAGTAACATCATATGGTTCGGTAGTATATATGGAAAGATAGATACTGGGATGGACTGTATGAAAATAAATCATACAATCTCCAAACAAATCAAATCGTTAGACCATGTAGGTCCTAGTTCATCCATATCAGGGCAAATAAGCATAAGGCTGATCAGGCCCTATGGCCAGGACCATAATCCCCTCCTAGCTAGGGTACAAATATACAATGTGCGCAAGGTCAATAGTATTTTCCCACTCCCCTATCGAATCATAAGTTCTGTCTCAACCATATCAAGGTCAATAAACAAGGGATACCATAAGCAACAATGGCATCAGGATTCAATCAATCAATCAATCAGTTCGGTTTCAATCATTCCAATATCCAATATCAATAATGGCCATGCCATGTACACTATCCAATGTCAATCAAAGGTTTGGTATATAGGATAATTCATAAGGCAAGAGAAATAAGGTTCGGTGATTTAAAAGAGTAATGTCAATAAAGCAAAGGTATTTAACAATATATATGGATTGATTAGGTAAAAGAATATAAGTGCAATTTCAAGGAAAATCAAAGGTAACACAAGTATAAAAAGGTTCGGCCATTTGGGGGTTTTTCCCAAATGGTGTCCAACAATCAAATTAAATAATTTAATATGACAAATGATGCATGTAGAACTCACCTATGCCTTCCAATTGCCAAAGAGATAGCCGATTGCACCAATTCCTCAAAAATCCCCAATTTTGACTACTTTGAGAATTCAATTTTCACAATCTAAAATTTCACATCAAATTGATCATCAATCAAGTGTTCACTTACATCCAATTGGCTAATTTTATCATCGATTTACAAATCCCATCACTAATTTATCAAATCATATCTCAAAGTCCCAAATAAACCCTCAAATTTAGGGATTTCCATAGATTAGTGTTAATCTAGGTAAAATAACACTAATCTCATTTATTTCAACCTAAATAACATCTATTTAATCAATAAAATCCAACAAATAAATACTTACCTCAAATGGGTTAAAATGGCAAAATTTGATCTTCACTGCCCCAAGAATTTTCCAGCTCTTATCCACAAGCTAAGGACGGAAAAGAGATGAACACAGAATGTATATGTGATTTCTACAAATTTTCTCCAAGAATTTTGATGGAGAATCGTGAAATCTAAAGAAGAATAATATGAACAGTGTTCGACTATCCTTTTGGAGAAAAGATGAAAGCAGAGAAAAACAGAGAAGACATAATATAAGTTAACGTGTTTTAATGCATCAATTACTGCCCCTTAAAATAGGCTACTGCCTTAATAAAAATGAAATAATTAAATCCTGCTTCGCCAATCCAATCCTTTGTTCTAGCTTGCAATTGCCAACTCGCAATTCGCCAGCTCGCCAATCCCAGCTCACTAATGCCTCTTCGCATTGCCGACCCGCAAATGTCAGTTCACCAAACTCAACTCGCTAATGCCTCTTCGCATTGCCGGCTCGCCATTGCCACTTCGCCAAACCCAGCTCGCCAATGCTTCTTCACATTGCCGGCTCGCCAATCCACTTAGCATATGCCGGCTCGCATATGCCTCTTCGCCAAACCCAGGTCGCACTTCCCAGTTTGCATTTCCTCTTCACATTTCCTCTTCGCATTTCCTCTTCGCAATGCCAGCTCGGCATTGCCACCTCGTTTAGCCAGCTCGGCATTGCCTCTTCGCAAGGCCAGCTCGGCATTGCCTCTTCGCAAGGCCAGCTCAGCATAGCCTCTTCACAAGGCTAGCTCGCCAATGCCACCTCGCATGGCCAGCTCGCCAATGCCGGCTGAAAACCACTAAACCCAGTTTCGCAAATTCGCTACAGATATTCTAACTTCTCAAATATTCTAACTTCTCAATTCTTTTAACACTTAGAAAATATACACATATACAGATTTAGAAACTCAATCTATCAATCAATATTATACCAAGGAATATTTTCCATGCTCATTTACTATAATCATCAAAATAATAAAATCAGTAAATTTTTATACTTATTACAGGATCAATTAATTAGGCCAATTCCATTTAAAATATACACACACATATATACAAAAATTGTATATGAAAATGGTAGGTATTACATTCTTCCCCCCTTCAATTAAATTCGAGGACGAATTTAAATAAAACATATCTCAAAACTGAAATAGAGATGGGTATCTGTTCCGCATCTCCTACTCACTCTCCCATGTACACTCCTCTATTGTCTGGTTCTTCCATAGCACTTTAACCATCGGGATTTCTTTATTTCGAAGCTTTCTGACCTGTCAATCAACAATCTCCACAGGTAGCTCCTCATATGACAAATCCTCACTGAGATCCACATCCTGCATCTCCAAAATGTGTGATGCATCCAATACATATTTTTGCAACATCAATATATGAAAGAATGGATGTACGTGGCTCATATTGGGTGGAAGAGCCAATCTATAGGCCACATTACCAATCCGCTCAAGTATCTCCAACGAGCCTATAAATCTTGGTGACAACTTGCCTTTCTTCCCAAATCTCATAACTCCCCTCATCGGTGAGATCTTTAGGAAGACATGATCACCAACAGAAAATTGTACATCCTTTCTTTTCGGATCAACATAACTCTTCTGCCTACTGAAGGAAGTTCTCATTCGCTCTCTAATCATAGGAACCTTCTCTATAGTTTCTCTAATCAGTTCGAGTCCCTCTAGTTGCTTCTCTCCTGGCTCCACCCAACACACTGGTGATCTGCACTTTCTACCATATAGTGCTTCAAATGGAACCATACTAATCGAAGAGTGATAACTGTTATTGTAGGAGAACTCAATCAATGGAAGATAATAGTCCCAACTACCTTTGAAATCCAATACACATAACATGAGCATATCCTCTAAGGTCTGAATCGTTCTCTCGGACTGCCCATCATTCTATGGATGGAAAGCAGTACTAAACCGTAGTTGGGTACCTATAGCCTCCTGAAACTTCTACCAAAATTGGGATGTGAACTGTGTACCCCGATAAGATATGATCACCAAAGGAACTCCATGAAGACGCACAATTTTATCAACATACAATTGTGCATACTGAGTTGCTGAATAGTTGGACTTAACTTCCAGAAAGTGTGCATACTTCGTCAATCGATCCATAATAACCCAAATAGAGTCATACCCCCTCGAAGTTCTTGGTAGACCAACTATGAAGTCCATGGTAACCTGTTCCCATTTCCACTCTGGTAGCTCTATCTCCTGAAGTAGCCCTAATGGCTTCTGATGCTCAAACTTAACCTATTGACAGGCTAAGCATTTCGATACAAACTAAGCTATATCTTTCTTCTTCCCATGCCACCAATAAATATCTCTAAGATCGTGGTACATCTTAGTAATACCTAGATGTACATTATAAGTAGAATAATATGCCTCTTGCATAATCCTATCCCATAGCTCATCACAATCTAGTACACAAATACGTTTCCTACATCTCAATATCCCATCATCAATAGTGAACTCGGTCATCTGTCCACTCTGAACCTCTCCTTTCAATTTCAGAAGATAAGGATCTTTGTCCTAGGCCACTTTTATATCATTAATCAATAATGACCTTGCCCGAAACTGGGCTATCAGAGCCTGGTTTCGATCCTGGGAACCCAAATCTAACTCCACCCCACAATCAGCTAACTGTCTCAAATCTCGAATCAATGGACTCCGGCTAATCACAATATGAGCAAGACTACACATCGACTTCCTGCTCAAAGCATCCACCACTACATTGGCCTTCCCTAGCTGATAGAAAATCTCACAGTCATAATCTTTCAGAAGCTTAACCCATCTTCGCTACCTCAGATTCAGATCCTTCTACTGAAATATATACTGCAGACTCTTATGATCAGTATATATCTCACATTTAGCCCCATATAAGTAGTGCCTCCAAATCTTCAAGGCAAAGATAACTGCTGCCATTTCAAGATCATGAGTAGGATAATTAGCTTCATGCTTCTTTAACTAAAGAGAAGCATAAGCAATTACCCTACCTATCTGCATCAGAACACACCCTAGGCCAATCAGCGAAGCATCACAATATACAGTAAATTTATCCTTCTCCACTCGTAATGCCAAAATCGGAGCATTGGTAAGGCAATACTTCAGAGTCTGGAAACTCCGATAACACTCATCGGTCCAGATATATCGCTCCTGTTTCCTCATCAATCTAGTCAAAGGAGCTACAATATGGGAGAAATCTTTCACAAACCTCTGATAATATCCAGCCATACCCAGAAAGCTATGCACCTCTATAACGCTGGTAGGCTGGGGCTAGTTGGCAACCGCCTCAATCTTCTGAGGATCCACTATAATACCCTCCTTACAGATGACATGCCCCAAAAAGCATACCTTAGTTAACCAGAACTAACACTTAGATAATTTAGCATACAGCTGGTGTTCCTGAAGTGTCAGTAACACAATCCTCAAATGCTCTCTGTGTTTCTCCTCACTCCTGGAATAAATAAGGATGTCATCAATAAAGACGATGACAAACTTATCCAAATAAGACCTAAATACCCTGTTCATTAAATCTATGAAAGCCGCTGGAGCATTAGTCAACCCGAATGGTAAAACCAGAAACTCATAATGACCATAGCGGGTTCTAAAAGCAGTCTTGGGTATATCTCCACTCCTAATCTTTAGCTGATGATACCCAGACCTCAAAATCAATCTTAGAAAAATGGCTGGCACCTTGCAGCTGATCAAACAAGTCATCAATCTGTGGCAACGGATACTTGTTCTTCACTATGATTTTATTCAGCTACCTATAATCAATACACATCCGTAAAGAGCCATCTTTCTTTCTCAGAAACAAAACCAGCGCACCCCATGGGGAACTACTAGGTCGAATGAATCCTCTATCTAATAGTTCCTGTAACTGAATCTTCAGCTCCTTCAGTTCTGCTGGAGCCATTCTATATGGTGGAATAGATATCGGATCGGTGACTACATATTCCTCAATCTAAAACTCAATCTCCCTATCAGGGGGCAATCCTGGCAACTCCTCAGGAAAAATATCAGGAAACTCCTAAGCCATCAGTATCTAATCCAAACATACAGAAGACTTATGTACATTTACCACATGGGCCAAATAGGCTGAACAACCTTTCCCTATCAATCTCCGTGCCTGAATAGCAGATATAAGGTTAACCCAGATCTCCCGAATGTCACCCTGAAACTCAAATTCATGTTGTCCCTCAGGCTGGAATCTAATCCTCTTCCTATAACAATCTATCACTGCCCAATGCCTAGTCAACCAATCCATACCCAATATCACATCCAATTTAAGCATAGACAACTTAATCAAGTCAATACGCAAAAGATGATCATTAATCTCAACAATGCAATCAGGATAGAAATAGTCAACATCTACAGAATCTCCCATAGGAGTAGCAACAGACAATGGACTATTTAATAACCGCCTCTCCTTATTCAATTTGGGTGCAAAATGTAAGGACACAAAGGAATGAGTTGCACCCAAATTGAATAAGGCATCCGCAGCCTCATTCTGAACCAGAATAGTACCTGTGACAACATTTTCTGATCTTTGAGCATCCTGAGTGTTGACTGCGAACACTCTGCCGTGGCCTCTGTCAGTTGGAGCCTGACCACCATCGGGAGCCTGACCTCCCCTACCTCTGCCTCTGGCTACTGTCTCTCTGCCCATATTCTGGCTAGTCTGAAGTGTTGGCTGAGATACTATAACTGATGGCTGCTGATTAGCTCTCAATGGATAAGTGCTCATATAATGGCCCTGCTGGCCACACCTCAAGCATGCACCTATCCTCCTCCAGCACTCCCCTCCGTGCCTCTTACCACAATAACCACAAGCAGGAATGTTGGGTGCCTGTGTAACTGATCTAGAAGAACTCTGAGAGTACGCAGGTGCTGACTGAACCATGGGTTGACCCCTACTCTGAAGCCTCCTCCTTTGATTACTCCCCGAGTATCTCTGCTCAAATCTAGGTATTGGCTCAGACTGTCTGAAATGGGAGCTGCTCTCCCCCCTCTTACTCTGCGACCCTGAGCCACTCTTCCTCTTTTGTTCCCTCTTAGCTCTCTTTGTCGTATATTTCTCTTCCATTTGAGTAGCTCTATCTATTACTGTGGTTAGAGAAATAAACTCTGTGGCAAGAAGAGCATTATGTAATACAACATTTAATCCCTTTTTGAACTTACTGATCAGATCTGCCTCTGTAGGTACTAGATGAACAGCATACCTACTTAGCCAAATAAACTCCTCGGCATAATCCTCAACTGAGCAATCTCCCTGCTCCAACTATTCAAACCTCACCAAGTTACGAGTCCTAACACCCTCAGTAATAAACTCATGTATCAAACCCTGGCGAAACTTTGCCCAGGTGGGTGGGTGCTCTCCATATAGCCTAGTCTTTATATGTCTCGAAAACCATGTTCAGGCTTTCCCCTTTAGTAACAATCCAACCCACTCAACGGATCTAAGCTCAGAACAAGGTAGTCTCCTAACTACCTTCTCAATCTCCTCTAGAAAGTCAATCGGATCAACACCTCTCTCCCCTCGAAACTTTGGCAAGTTTGGCTTCAGAAAGCTAAACCTGGTGTCACACCCCAATTCCAGTGGTGCGACGGTCCTAGGGCAAGGGTAGGCTTAAGGCCACCATAAACCCGTAGAACTCACAGCTTCTGAATCTTACATACAATTATATTATAAATTCAAATCATACTATGACATATAAAAATCCATTTAAGCATAAATCGTTTCTTTACTATATCATTCCATATCTTTCTCTTGTTCCTTAATGATCTAAAGAAGACATCTCTC
>CANXYC010433745.1:0-11130 GCA_948193065.1 Aleurites moluccanus | reverse complement strand
ATTAAATTTTCTAAGCTATTTTATGTTTATTTGTTTTTGCATGCCATTTTAGTATAGAATTATGGGTTCTTCGCGGTACTGGTAGCATTGGCATCACCCGTACCCTAGGACCGTCATGGCTCCCAAGTTGGGCTGTGACAGTGGCAATCATGCAGTAATCATCTACATACTTCATATGTAAGCCCTTTGTTATTACTCATCCTCTAGTACCAAGCTCATCAGTTTGCTTTTCTATTTAGGCACAAAGTCGCTTCAACATCAAACTCATCAACTCACATCTCCATCCAAATATCCAGTTGTCTCCAGGCTGAGCTCCTCAGTTTGCTTTTCTATTTTGGTATTGAGTCACCTTCACATCGAACTCCTCAACTCACATCTCTATTCAAGCATCTAATAGTCTCCACACCGAGTTTCTTAGCTAGTTTTTCTCACCAAGCTACCTACACATCGAGCTCCTCAGCTCATCTCTCTATTCAGGCATCCAGTTGTCTTTTGATCGAGCCCTCAATTCATCTCTCTTTATGCACCCAGTTGTCTCTCTATTTGAGCTCCTTGACTCACCTGTCCATTTGATCTCCTCAACTCACCACCCTCTTTAGGCATTAAGCTGTTTCCATATCAAGCCCACTAGTTCGCATTTTTTCTCTAAGAATTCAGTTGTCTCCATATCGAGCCATCTAATTCATCTCTCTATCTAGGAAATTAAATACCTTTATATCGAGCTCACTAGCTACCTTCAATATGACTCCTTTAATATAACATGGAAAAATATTATTATAACGAGATCATATATCTACTCGCATAATATTCTCCTCAATGCACTCAAATCAGACTAAGAAATGGGACGACCTCTAATAAGAGATAAAAATAACCTCCAATATCCTCAACAATATAGAGGCACATATTTCTAAAGCCCACATTTCCTAAATATTAAGGTAAGAATAAGGTAAAGAAAAATCCAAATATCATCCTTGACTCACATTCTATTTATATTTTCTTTATTTTTCTCCTTCAACTCATTGACTTAGATGTTAAAGACTCCCAACGAATATACCTCAAAGGACTCATAATCCATTTTTTTATGTCTACAAATCCTATTTCATTATCTTTACACCATGTACTCTAAAAATAGAATAAGATAATTTTTGCCTCGTCAAAGTTAAAATATAGGTACTTGAGTGACAGCAACGTTTCTTATTGTGGTAGCATACATGAGATAGCTTTTGGCTATTAATTACTCGACAAATATATATATTATTTTAATTTTAGTACTCATCACATATTGACTTTCATTTTCTATGGATGGGCTTTTTACATAAAACATCTACCATCTAAGTTACTATCACATCATCAGGGAATTAAGAAAATGAGTCCCACTGGTACGGTTTTTTTTAATAGTAAAAAGTATATAAAATTTAAGTTTAATAATTTTATATATATTTTACTATTAACATAATTACTTAAGGGTAATTGGATATAATTATTAATTAATATAAAAATATATAAATTAAAAGGATAAAATTTTAAAAATATAAAATAATTGAAGACAAATGAGATTATTAAGTCTAATATTTAAAGTTCATCCAAAAAAAAATTAAAATTTAAGTTATTTTTGATGCATTAATTATGTAAAATAAATGGAAGAAAATTACATAAAAATAATGAATAGAAAATAATAGAAAAATTTATTTTTTTATTTTATTTGAATTCTTTATTTACAGAATGAAAAAAATAACACATATAAAAAAAAATTATCTTTCTAATCTTATAAAAAAATAATGAGAGTAAAAAAATATATATTTTTATAATTTTTATTTTTTATATATTTTAATTTTTAATTTTTAATTTTTCTCAATTTTTTCTTTATAAAATAAAAAGGAATTTTTATTTTCTTAAATTTTAAATAAAAAATATAATATTTTTTTTTAGTTTTCTTTTCGTTTCTATCAAAACAAACGAAGTGTTAATGTTTTTGCTAGGAATTGTGCTCAACACGTGTTGCGGATAAGCCCACCCCCCCTAAACACCTTTTTATTATGATTTGTGGGTGGTTCTCACTTTTTGACAACAAAAAACTTTTAATATTAACAAATAAAAAAAAATTGTTATCAACTATATATAGAAATTGACTCCATTGATTTAATTTCATATTGTTGATAGAGTTTAATTTTTGAGTTAATAATTAAAAATTAATTTTTAAATGTATATTCTTCATGAAAAAGGAAAATGGTAATGTATATTTTATTTAAGTTTAATAAATAAATTTATCCGATATTTTTATATTACTGTAAAAAATAAAAGTGAAACTGATTTTTAAATTTCTTAAATCATACTGTTAATTTAATCTTTAAATTTTAATAAAAATTAATAAAAAATTTTCCAAAAAAACAAAATTAATAAAATTTTCTAATTTTCTAAATGTAATAAATTACTAATAATTAAAATAATGACTTAGTTAATTAAATTTATAAAATTAAAGAGTTTAATTAAATTTTATTGATATTTAAAAATTTAATTAATAATATAATATAATAAATTTAAGAATTAATTTAGTACACTGTAACTAAAATTTTAAATTGGATAGAATTAACAAAAAAAAAATAAAAAAAATATGATAAAATTACAAAAATACACATTAAATTAATATTTGGATGTATTATTTTACTAATAAAAATTGTTAATATAATTGAAATTTTTTTTTAGCATGAAAGAGAAAATTAATTATAATTATTAAATTATGTTTTTATATGTATTGAAACGTTTGATTCTGAAAATAAAAAAATAAAAAAAATGATATTGGAAATAATATAAGAGATGTTTAATGTTGCAATTCAATATTTTTATATAAAATCATTTTAAAAAATAGATTTTCAGATAAATAATATTGAGAATATGAGATTATTATGATTTATTAAAAATTAAAAATTTCTTAAAAATTATAAAATAATTATATTAAAAAAATTGTATTAAATAGTAAAAAATAATTATATATTTTAAAAATAAAATATTCAGGAATTTCGGCAATCAAAAGCCTTCACAGCTCCTAAAAATCACAAGCTGGAACAATCAAGACAAAAGCTGACAACATCTATGTAAGATTTTTATGACTATCTTCTTGGCCTTTCATTTTCCTTTTAACTTCTGTTTAAAATTCCAATAGCTTCAAAAGATAGCCATTACTTTCCCCTTTTTTTTTCACCTTTCAATTATAAAAAGAAAATTGTCAACAAGAAAAGAGTAAATTATTTCTGAAAATTATTAAAATTAATTTTTTAATTCACATTATTTCAATGTAATTATTTTTTACTCCTAAAATTTGTTAATAACTAATATTTTATTTTTTTATAAAATAATGAAATAAAGATTAAGATATAGTAATATTTTATTTAAGTTTAATTTGATTCAAAACTTTAATATTTTATTTATCATACTCGATCTCAACTCAATCTAACATTTAAAATACTTAAAAATTCAATTTAACTTAAAACTTTTTATAAAATGATTTATTAATCTCAAATTAATACATTATTATTTAAAACTTATATAATATAAAAAATACTTAAAATTATATAAAAATTAAATACCATTTAACTAATATATTATAATTTAATTTACTAATAGAATTACCAAGTTATTATATTAGAACTTAAATTAATTATCTCAATTAAATAATATCAAAATGATATTTTGGATTAAAAAATTAGTAATTGGGATATAAATTCATAATGATTAGTATGAGATGTTTAATAAATTTGATTTTTAAAATAATATTTTAAAATTTAATGGTTAACGTTAGAAGTATAATCGAAATCTTAAGAATTAATATTTTTAGTGCCCGTTTGACATAGTTTATGAAAAAGAAAAAATAATTTTTTTAGGTGAGAAATTGATTTTGGTTCAGTTTATAGTGTTTGGTAAATATTAAAATTAATAAAAATAATTATCTGGATAGTTAAAATTTAACTATTTGGGTAAGTTAGAAATTGAAACTTTTCAAAATAGCTGAATTTTAAATTAAACGCGTAGTTAATTTTAAAAAATTAATAGACAAAAATATCTTTATGAGTTTATAAACAGTTTTTAGATTGTATTTTACCAAATACAAACATACAGTTAATTATTTTTGAAAATATCACTTTTAGAAAAATAATTTTTCTCTATATAAATTTTTTTTTCATAAGTTATGCCAAATTAGATCTTATTTGTTAGTGTTGGTTAAGTATTTAGATCTACTTAAAATAAATATATAATAATGTTTTGAAATTTAAAAAATATTAAATAATTTTTTAAATATTTAAATCATTAATTTAAAACATAATTTTGAAATTAAAAAAAAAATAATTTTAATGCAGAATTTCTATCCAAACACCATTAAAAATTTAACTTGGTGATAAGTGGTTTTAGTAAGAGTTTAACATGTGATAAGTGGTTTTGTTCATTAAGAAGAGTTCTCAAAATCTGAGTCCTTCCTCTCCTTCTTGTTAAATATGAGCCTTGCTATAAACAAGTGTATTGTCTAAAAAAAATCTCTTTTATGAAAGTAATATAACCTCGCTGTAACCGGTAAAAAAAAAAATTGCTGACAGCTGAGCAAACCAGACAACGTATTAAACAGTTGATTTAGATGGCTGTCTAAAATCTACAATCAATATATATCACTAATATTTCACTGATTTTAATTTGTTTATGTTGTTATGTTCATTCTCAAGTAAACCTCAAAGACCTCATAAAATGATGTAGTTCTGTACTGTGCCTGTAATAATAATAATTTTATAAAAATAAAATAAAAAATGTCCTTTAGAGCATGAGGTTAAAAACAGGACAATAACTATGGAGTGGATGAGGAAAAGGAGGAGCATGGGATAGGTGGAGATGCTCTAATATGCTCTTCTAAGTTTGACACCTGGCCATGTTTCTCTCTCTCATTCACTTTACATTGTCTTTTTCTTTCTTTTCTTTTCCATTTTTTTTTTTTTTAAATTTTCTTCTCCACTTCCTTTGTTGTTGTTGTTGTTGTTCTTCCAAATCTTTAAAGAACCAAAAAAAGATTAAATATATGTCAAAGATTAATAAAGAATCAAGAAAGAAGTGTTTTTGTGATCAAACTTGAGCTGTTTGTTAGTTTTTAAATGGAAAGTAAATCCCTCCATTTCTTCTGGTTTTTCTTGATTCTTTCCATGGCTTTCAGAATCTAGAAGACAAGAGAAGAAGAAGATAGAAAGGGGAGGGGGAAACTGGAAACTAAGGTAAGGTTTTCTTGGACAGTTGACACTATTAGGTAGTGTCTCTCTTTCCTTTCTTCTTTTTGGCTCCTTCTCTTGCTTTGTAGATTAATTGTGATAATTATTAGAGAGAGAAAGGCTGAGAATGACTTAATTTACAAGAGGCTCAGATGGGTTGCCTCAGATCCAGGGAAGTCAAGAGTAAACATGTGAAAATGAGTGTCATCTTTTTAGGGTTTTCTTGTGATTCTTGGGACTTCAGCTTTCCTGGGTTCTTTTCATGACTCCTTTTCTTTCTTTCTTGTGTTTCAAGATAATGGTTTGGTCTTATAATTGGTTTAATTATTATTATTGTTTTTAATTTTTCAAAATTTATCTCTCTTTTTTTTTTGTGGATTTGAAGTTGTTTTTATGGCTGTTTCTTTCACTCTCACCATGGTTGATGGATGTAGATAGAGAAGTGTCCAGAGAAGAAGAAGAAGAAGCTGATAACGCCTAACCTATCCATTTTATTAATTAGGATTGTAATTTCCAGAAATGGAAATTTGGGTCTATTCTTGTGGACCAGATCTGACTGTTCATTTCCTTTTCACCACCTTTTAGCTGCTCACCCATTTCTTGCATCTTCCAAATTTTGCTTCTTGATTTAGTTTTACTTTTCATTTGTTATCTTTATTTTAAAAAGGTATGGGAAATGGTCTTGCAAAACCCTCTATTCGTCACATTCCAAAATCATTCTTGTTAAGAGGAGCTGATAATTTAGTTGAACAATGACAGGTTGTATGATTTTGGACGGGTTGGAGGGTAGCTTTTTGCACTGCCCAGATAGGGATTTTGATGGAGGAGATGTCTCTGACGGTTGCAGTGCCATTTAGAGTAGGTAATTCAGTCTGTGAAAACCCAACCATTGATATCCATTTGGACATCACAGGTCTTAGGTTGATGGCAGACGGGGCTCGCTTGTTATCTGATTCTGTAACTTTTGGGGATAAGGATTGTAATTGTGGTGATTTGGATAATGAAGTTAGTGATACAACTGTAGAAGTTCTGCAAAAGGACAAGGAAGCAGGATCCCCTTTGTTGGATATGATTTCTGAAAATAAAACCAATTGGTTGGTTTGTGATGATGCAATAAGCAGGGAAAGTGAAGATGATTCCTTTTCATTGGAGGGTGATCCTATTTTTGATAGCTCTTGTTCTCTTTCAGTTGCTAGTGAAACTAGCAGCTTATGTGGAGAGGATTTCTTGGGTTTTGAGGCCACTTCTGAGATAGGAACACCAAGTTCTGTGGATATTGGGAAAAGCATTTGCAGTGTTGATATTATTGCTAATGCCACGGATTTGGCAGGGTCAAATGTTGAGACAGAGGTTGTGAGAGATTCTGTTTCTGTAGCTGTAAGCCTTGAGGAAGAGATTGTAGATGGTTCTGACCTGAATCCATCTACAGTTGTACTCCAGTTGGCTCTGGAAAAGGGGGTGAGCGGGACAGTCCCTCGCAGTGTTTTTGAGGTGGACTATGTGCCCTTTTGGGGATTTACATCTATATGTGGAAGGAGACCTGAGATGGAAGATGCAGTTGCGACTGTGCCTCAGTTTCAGAAAATTCCTATTCAAATGCTAATTGGTGATCAAGTGCTTGATGGCATGAGCAAGCATATAACTCACCAGACTGCTCATTTCTTTGGAGTTTATGATGGGCATGGAGGCTTACAGGTAACTTTTCCTTTAATCTTCATTTCTTTTGTTCTTCTTTATTAGTTTCTTCTTATCAACAGATCATGCAATATTTTTCTTTCTGCATCTTACATGGGTTTGGTGCTTTGTTCAGGTTGCAAACTACTGTCGAGATCGTATCCATTCTGCTTTAGCTGAGGAGATAGAATTTATTAAGAATGGCCTGAAATATGGAAGTTTGAAGGACAATTGCCAAGAGCAATGGAAAAGGACATTCACCAACTGTTTTCTTAAGGTAGATGCTGAAGTTGGAGGAAAAGGCAGTGGCCAACCAGTTGCCCCTGAAACGGTGGGTTCAACTGCTGTTGTTGCTATTATTTGTTCATCCCACATTATAGTTGCAAACTGCGGAGACTCACGAGCAGTTCTATATCGTGGGAAAGAGCCTATGGCATTATCAGTGGATCATAAAGTAAGAGCTTCTCAAAAAATAAGCTTGCTTCTTCTGTTGATAATTTACTGGGAATGCTAATGGTCATTTGTTTCATATTGTTTATGTTATTTCAGCCAAATCGAGAAGATGAATATGCAAGGATAGAAGCAGCTGGAGGCAAGGTCATACGATGGAATGGGCATCGTGTCTTTGGTGTTCTAGCAATGTCAAGGTCCATTGGTATGTGCTTCTATGACATTATCTTTATCTTTTTTAGTTTTTCAAATTCAACTATGGCATCATCAATATTGATTGCCAGGATTCTTTTGGGTGTGTTATTGTCATGTTCTAAATGCCTAATCTCAAAGGTAGCATTGTAAAATGAGTACATTCACAATGGGGAGGGACTTGACTTGAGATGTCGTCCAATGATCATTGTGTCAGCTGTGCATTGTCCTCTATTTTTACTGGTGAAATTTTATGGTATTTGGACATTGCAATTCGTCCCACTTGCTGTCCATGTAATTGCTGGATATTGTATGTGATCATGAATACATAGCTTATGGTATTAGGACCTCAGACAATATGCCTGAACCATAAAAGATAATGGCTTTGGCTATGCTATCAACGATGAGTAAACAGAAATATCCAGATTGTGCAGTACGAGGACAAGTAATGGTAATGTCAATGGTTACCTATAGAACTTTTAATGCAAAAAAAAAATATAATCTCACTTTATTTTTTATATTTGGACAATGGATTGTTTGGCATTGAGATGCTCGTATTAACATCAAACATCTAAATGTCATTTTGATCTGCTTCTCAATGTTGGTCGATTAATTGGATTAAACCAGTGTAAGCAATGAATTCAAGATCCTAATTTGATTAAATTTGTTTTGACCTGATTCAATCCTAAAATGATTAGATGATGAGAGATGAAAGCTTTATAGATCTGTGGAGTTTTCTGCAAGATACTTCTCGTAAAATATTCACCTCTTGTATGCTATGGAATTATGAACATCTAGTTGAAGAGTGAATTATTAGTGATTTATCCTATATCTGTTTTAACTTTTAACTGTAATTGAAATAGAATTGTGTTTAATATGCACTGGCAGCATTTATACAGTGAAAATTTTTTTTGTATTGCGAAATGTAGCAGTGGAGTACACAAAATTACTAGGATCCATGCCATGGCATAGAGTTAATTTATCTGACACTCTTGTGTGTAAAAAATGTAAAGATTGTGGTGAACCATTTCCTTTGTGGTGTATGTGTGTTTGAGAAATATTTACTTTCTGGAATTAGCTGCAGCTCAATTCTTGATTTCTTGTTTTTTTCATGGAATACTCTTTTCACTATGCGCATATAAATTTGATAGGCTAAGATTACAATCAATGAAGTGGATCATTCATACAAAGCTAAACTTGTAAAACCATACCTGGATGCAGGTGATAGATATTTGAAACCATGGATTATTCCAAACCCGGAAGTAATGTTTATTCCTCGGGCAAAAGAAGATGAATGCCTCATTCTGGCTAGTGATGGTTTATGGGATGTGATGACGAATGAAGAGGCATGTGATCTTGCTCGGAGACGAATACTTGTCTGGTATAAAAAGAATGGTACTGCTGCACTTCCCTCCTCACGGGGCGAGGGAATTGATCCTGCAGCTCAAGCAGCAGCTGAGTACCTCTCGAACCGAGCTCTTCAAAAAGGAAGCAAGGACAACATCACTGTCATTGTGGTGGATCTGAAAGCTCAAAGGAAGCTAAAGAGCAAAACGTGACGGTTGCTTTTATATTTCCTTGCAGGTTTTTTCAATTTGTTAAAACATTCAAGTGGTACAATAGAGTTTTGCCCATCTGTTTTTCACATGGGCGTTATGGCTACCTGCATGTACTATAGGATGTTGCAGTGGCGCCATCTTAGCTAGAACTCATTCATTGATTTGAAGAGTTGTCATACATCATGCCTATGTAAAGGTTTAGCTATTTATTTTAGGGATTAGGAGACTCTGACAGTTCCGACGTTCCATGCTGGGACATTATGGGCAGTTATATTCATTGTGCCTCCGAGTTAAAAATATATATATATATATATATATATATTTTTTACTACCTATGATTTTATTTTAATTGCCTTGTTCTTGTAAAGGAAGAATATTTTTCGTTAGTCCACTTCGTTGTAGTTCTTGTTGACAGCCTTTATAGCTTTTTTCCTCATTGCGAGTCTGGACCATGTCAATTGATACAGTAATGATCATATGACCAAATAATAATAAAAGGTAACTGTGACAATGTCAATTGATACAGTAGTGATGGTATGATCATATGATAATATACAGTAGTGGATATTAGCTGCTGTTCAGAGAAACATTTCATTTTAATATTGAGTAGCAGATATTTATTTTTGATAGTCATGAGTGAACTACTTAATCAGATAAACCCCTTGTCTAACAAAGAATTGTTTCTTTTTTTCAACAGCATACGAAGTGTTTTCTTTTTTGTTGCAATTTTTATGCTAAACAAACTTTAAAAGAAATGACGATTGGTTGAAAAAACAGTTACAATGTTAACATCAAATAAGAACCCTAAATGGGAAAGGCCTTTATTTAACTAATGTTTGTTGGCTTGACACAGAGATTAGCGAAGGACTAAAACTAGGTTAAGTGCACTGTTCATTTCTATTTTCTGGGTTCTAGCTTATTGCACTACTGGCATATGCGACAAACTCAACTATTTTCTCTAAATTTGCAGTAAAAACACCCAGAAAGGCAGAAACCATTGCGGTGTCATATCAAGAAACAGGCACAATCAAAATTACCAAAAGAATTTGCAAACAAGATTGGGTAAAAAAAAGGGACAGATTAAAACATTGAACCATAAGCTGAAGGTCCAGAATATATTCATTGTGATCAATAGTTGCTAATGGCATCCACAAATCGCCTACGAAGTTCTTATTTTGGCAGAGCTTGTTACAAGAACCTGAAATTTAACCTGGGAACTTTCCAGAGGGAAAATGCACTCCTAGAATTTCCTGTATGCTAATTCTTTAACAGCCTCAGCCAGATATTTCTCGTTCTGAATGCTCTGAACCCACTTTGCATTAATGTTCACCCGCTCAATACTCTGTTTCAAGGTTCTAGCTATTGAAGGCTGGGTGCGGCTTGCAAAGAAATCCTCTACTTCCTTAGCCTTCTCAAATGAAGCAAACTGTAGAAATAGAACAGTGTCAAGGGAAAAAGAATTAGCAATGACTTCTCTAATATAATTGCAGGAAAAAATATTCATATTTGAAAAACCTAAAAAAGAGAAGAGAAAGGAGGCCAAACCGGTGAGACAATGTAACTGATGAAGCGAGTTAATAAAAACCCGGAACCCCAGGTTTTTGAAATGTACTCCCACTTATCCTGCATTCCCAACAATATAGATGTTAACTTTTTCTAGTTTGACTAAAGCATTAAAAATTGAAAGTAAGAAGAAAGTGACTGGAGTAGAAGTCATATTTGTAACTTTGCAAACAGTGTCTAGGTGCTTTTAGAGAGATTAGCTGGATTAGATCATTACCTTCAGCCATGTCCAAGCCGTTTCCCGCCCTTCCATTGAAACATCAAGTCCAAAAACAGCATCTTGACTGCGAACCTGAAATCGAGTGACAAATGAACTTATCATTGAACTTCAAGAGACTTTTGTCTTCAATTTAAATGTTAACATTCATGTCAACAAGGTGAATATACAAAACCCAAGTCTACCTCAGAAGACAACATAAAATTAAGAACGTCAAGAATTATATTGGGGTCTG
>CANXYC010433652.1:0-18228 GCA_948193065.1 Aleurites moluccanus | reverse complement strand
GATCTTGTCCGATGGAGGTGTCATACTCATGGATCTGGATGGGAGCGAATTTTCAAACCCTTGTAATCTCGACCAATTAAAGAGATATTTTGTGTAATTCTTGCTTCATGATGCATTGTATGAACAGAACTACGAGGACCTGATTCTCCTAAAAGAAAATTTTGATGTGTGAATAAAAATGAAAATGGAAATACGTAGGCAACCCATTTTGGGTACGGTCCAAAGATTATCATTTTTTGTGCCTAGATTAATTGATTTGTGCTTGCTAAGTTGAACACCTGAATAAGGCATCTTAGGCAAAAATTAGAGCAGCTTGATGAGTTGAAAACCCAAAAAGTCAGCTCGAGCAAAAATTAGAGTAAAATAATAATAATAATAATAAAAAAAAATCATCATTCTCTGAGTCTATCATCATAGCAAAAGTTGCTAACAAGTCCTTGTCAAAGTCATCAAAATCATTTCAGTATCTTGGTGTCAATCAATTAATCTGTCACGTCTCTTAGCTAATTGGCTAAGTTGTCTTTGTCCTATATCTGGGGTATGTCCTTTTGTGTCAATTGTCACATCTTTTAGTCAAAGCACTTAAATGGCTAAACTACCCTAATCCCTCATTTGGGGCATGTTTTATAGAGTCAAAATCTAGTCATTGTGGCTAAATCCATCATCCGAGGATAAGTAATCCAAAGTCATCATTCCTTAAGTCGATTTTCCAAATCATCAAATCAAAAAGTCTTTTTCTTTCATGATTAATGACTTTTCTTTCAAGTCATTTGACTCGTGTGTCAGTTCCAAAGAACCCAACCGGCAAAGTGTCAATCAAGTCATTGACCTGTGTGTCAGTCCTACTGGTCTAAATCGACAAAGTGTCAGCCCTAGGAATCTTTTCAATCTCAAATAGTAGGAATAGCTCCGCTTGTTTTTTTTCCCATAAGACGAACTCATAAAACCTCCCATTTCCCAAAAGCAAGTCTAAGCTTAAGGGGAAAAGCATAAAGGATTCATTGGTTTGAGCAAAAGGGTTCAGATTCCTCTAATCTTCATTAGTAAAACTAAAGTCGAAATTCTCAAGTGATCTTTGGATCGTCTGAGTAGCCAAGCCCACATTACAAAATTTAAAACCTATTCCCCTTTTGAAGTTGGGTTAGGTATGGAATTAGAAATGGATCATGAATTAAGGTCCATGTGCCGAAGTAGCCTAGTTATCTTTTTGAAGGTCCGAACCCATCTGAAAAAGCCTCTAGCCTGAGACAAAGCCAACCACAAATTCATCTTCAATAAACCTCATTGAACAAAGTCATCTTTGGCAAGAACCAACTCTCAAAGCCAATCCTTCGGTCCAAATTAAAACCAATCCACATATCCTTCCATTAGGTGTCCAACATCGAACTGACATGACGAACTCACATAGTTGACCTTTAGGAGTCCAAAACCATTCCGATAAGGCATACCTAACCTCAGCCTTCCAAGTTAATCTTTGAACTAATACTAAATATGGCATCATCCTCAATCCAATATACTCGATCAAAACTGAATGTGGCTTCAAAACCTCACCACTCCATGGTTACTACCCAACAAATTGCCAACTCCCTCTTAAACTTTAATGACCACCAAAGTAATCTAAGTCATCATTCCTTAACAGTGGGCCATCTTTTCAAATCACAGTCCCCAAAAAATGGGTCATTTCCACAAGAACCCAAGTGCAGCCCTTAGATCAATCATAGTCTCACTTTTTGATCCAAGATCAAAACCTATTCAAATCCATGATACCAAATCAACCAAAGTCTCACTGTTTGATCAAACCCGATGCAATTAATTTCACCCTCAAAGACCAACAAAATGATCAAGCTACCCCTTTCCACAAGTCACCTTCCTTCAAACAGTGGGGCATCCTACTAAAATTTCAATCATCAATCTGGCATTTCTCATAAATTATCACCTTACAATGCATATCAGCCTATCACTGGTTCAAGGTATTAGATTTGTGAAAACATGCATTAGAAATAGGATGCATATGCAAATTAAGAGTCTCAATTAGTGTCAATCAAAGCTCATTGAACCCTCCAAGTGTAATTGCATTTTCCAAACTAGAACAGAATTAGGTTCGCTCTTTTGAAAAAAAAAAATCGATTGCCTAAAGAGCTTAGGTTTTCACTTTTAGCTTAGCATAGAGTTAGGGCATTGCATCTCATTAAATTCTTTCCGATTTAGGGCATCATAAATTGCATTGTTTCCTTAGAATTTGGAAAATCTCTTAAGCCATGCATCATTTCCTTCAACTCAAAGGTTTATAAGTCACATATCATTAAAGTCTCACTCATTTATTTTTTTGAGCTTCAAAAAAAAAATCATTTTAAGCCCAAGCAGCCCTTGGCGAACCCCTGGCAAACCAAAAAATATTTTAAGCCCAAGCAGCCCTTGGCAAACTAAAAATCATTTTAAGCCCAAGCAGCCCTTGGCAAACCAAAAATCATTTTTAGCCCAAGTAGCCCTTGTCAAGCCAAAAATCATTTTAAGCCCAAACAACCCTTGGCAAAATCAAAGTCCATTTTCCATCCAATTTCATTTTGAAAGATGTTTGAAATCAAAATCTATTTTTTTCCACCCGATTTCATTCTGAAAAATATTTGAAATCAAAATTCATTTTTCACCCGATTTCATTCTGAAAGATGTTTGAAGTCAAAATTCATTTTCCACCCGATTTCATTCTGAAAAATGTTTGAAATCAAAATTCCATTTTCCATCTAATTTCATTCTGAAAGATGTTTGAAAATCAAAATCCATTTTCCGCCCGATTTTATTTGAAATCAAAATCCATTTTCCACCCGATTTCATTCTGAAAAATGTTAGAAATTTAAATTCCATTTTCCATCTAATTTCATTCTGAAAGATGTTTGAAAATCAAAATCCATTTTCTACCCGATTTCATCCTGAAAGATGTTTGAAAATCAAAAATCCATTTTCACCTGATTTCATTCTAAAAAATGCTTGAAATGAAAATCAATTTTCCATCTGATTTCACCCTGCAAGATGCTATCATAATGCATTCTTTTGTTCCAAGCAGATAGGAATAACCCAGTTCACCTACATCACGTCTGTCATCCAAAATGGACTTTTGAGCATTCATCCTATGTGCTTAACATAACACCAATATCATCTTTAGCACAACATTCTTATCACCCTAGCAGAGAGTTAGGATCCCTCATTCTGAGACCTATAGCAGAGTTAGGCCTCTCCTTTTCTAAAGTCATCCATCTTGGACCATCCTAAGGTTAGCATTAGGATCGCATCACACTTTTCTAAGGGTTGCCTTAGAAGCTTTTCAGACCATCCTAAGGGTAGCTTTAGGAGATCATCAGACTTTTCTAAGGGTAGCCTTAGAAGCTTTTCAGACCATCCTAAGGGTAGCTTTAGGAGACCATCAGACTTTTCTGAGAGTAGCCATAGAAGCTTTTCAGACCATCCTAAGGGTAGCTTTAGGATCTTTTTAGACCATTCTAAGGGTAGCTTTAGGAGATCATCCGACTTTTCTAAGGGTACCCTTAGGAGTTTTTCAGACCATCCTAAGGATAGCTTTAAGAGCTTTTCAGACCATCCTAAGGATAACTTTAGGATCTCATCAAACTTTTCTAAGGGTAGCCTTAGAAACTTCTTAGACCATCCTAAGGGTAGCCTTAGAAGCTTTTCGGACCATCCTAAGGGTAGCTTTATGATCTCATCAGACTTTTCTAAGGGTAGCCTTAGAAGCTTTTCAGACCATCCTAAAGGTAGATTGAGGATATTTTTTTGACCTTTTTTAGGGGAAGCCTTAAGAGCACCTCTTCGTACCCTTCCTAGGATAGCCTTAGTATATCTTTACCTTATCATGGTAGCCTGTCTCCACTATCGGCATGATTTCTTTTCTAGAAAAGCAACCATGATGAGCATTCCTTTGTTCCAAACAAACAGGAATAACCCAGTTCACTTACATCACGTCTGTCATTCAAAATGGGCAGCCGTGATGGGGGCAGCTGTGAACACTCATTTTTTACATCCCTCGGACTTGTGCCAACCTGAATGGTACTCCCCGGAACCAAACCCATGCTCGTACGGACTTGGAATGGCCTCAGAATGAAGTTTGGGCATAGGTGCTGCCCTCCAGGCATGGCATTGCCGCCGCTACCCCCTCTGGGCGGCAGCATGGCTCTTTGCCACTATTGTCGGCCTCCTTCAGACCCTATGCTGCCAAGGCACCCTGGCGGCGCTGTTGCCCCCTTCCGGTGGCAACAGTTCCTCTTGCCGGCGGCAGCTCCATTCTGGACTCGTTTTCTTCCGAATCCCACATTGGAAAATGATGGGATTCGACCCCCCAAGCTCCTATTATAAATAGGAAGCCTCCCCCTACCTTTCAAAACACACAGGAGGTCACAAAAACAACAAAAGATAAGAAGAAGAAGATAAGAAATCATTTAGCTTAAATTTTCACTAGTTGATTTCGTCTTTTTTCCTTCCAAGTCATATTTTCTTCTTTTTAGCTCTCTTTGAATTTAAAGAGTTGCTACTAGGGGCGTGTTGAGCCTCAAAGTTATATTTTTTTTCTAAGCAAGGTCCCCCTGCTGGTTTGTTTTCTTTAGAGCTAAGAAGGCATTTCGATCCATTTCCTCGGGCTTCATCTGATCCAAGGTGGAACTCCGGTCTGGAAGAGCACTCCGTCCGCCAACATCCCTAAAAGCTAGGGAAAAGTTATCGTCTCCTAACTCATCTACTTTACTTTGGTAGAGCATCAAAATAAAGAATCAAAACATGATAAATTGAGCATAAAATCAACCCTCCTTCGTTAGAAGGAAGAGTTGCGTGGGTTTTGATTCCCATTCAACGGGATACGCAGGCAAGCTGTATAAAAGCTTCAAATCCAAAAAAGACAAAAATCATCTCTTTTTCTTTGATTATTTTCTTTATTTTATTTGTTGAATGTATTTTTTGGGGAATGTGTGATCAACCTAGAACCAATAAGGGCTAGAGTTGATATCCCCTATTTTGGGATTTTGAGGTGTAATAATTTACTTTTATTACTTTCTTTGATTGTTTTATTTGATTACTTACATTTCAATTGTTCATCCATTTATTTACTTGCTCATGCATATGACATATCATTCTTTAATTACTCATGAAAATCATTTTAAATTGAGGTTAAAATTAAAAGCCAAGTTCAACCAAAAACCTAGTCCCCGAATCCTCTCTGGTTTCAATGACTAGTGCATTTTTTCCTTTGGGATAAAATTAGAGTCAAAATGAGTTTTTTCCTTAAATTTTCCCAATAAAAAATAACTTAAGGTGGCGGCTTCAAGACATCAAAATCATTTTCAAATAAAAGGCGCTAAGGTCATCTCCTCCGTGAGAAATTGTCTCAAATGAGCATTTCGATCCCACATTTTTTTTAAGCGGACTTGGACGCGGTGGTCGGATGAGGCCTCACAGATGGGTATCATTTACCCATGGCCATCAAGTTAGCATTTGAGGTGACAAACAGTGAAGCAGAATATGATGCTTGCATATGTGGCTTAGAGGTAGCCACCAACATGAGAATTGATTACCTAGAGGTCTACGGGGACTCTAATTTGATTGTCTCACAAGCTTTGGGAAAATGGAATATAAGAGAAGAGTGTTTAGTTCCTTACTATCAATGCGTAGCTAATCTAGCAGAAAGTTTTCATGAATTATCTTTCCATTATCTCCCTCGAGCCAAAAATCAGTTCGCCAATGCTTTGGCAACTATGGCCTCTATGATTGACATGGTTGGAAATGAAATTGTACGGCCTGTGATTATTGAAGTACGAAAGCAACTAGGTTATAACACAACATGCATGCAAGTTCAGATATCCGATGGCAAGCCATGGTATTGAGACATATTCAATCTTTTGAAGAATGACTAGTATCCGGAAGAGGCCTCCAAATCAGATTAGAGGACCCTAAGGCAATTGGCCAGCAATTTCACACCAAATGGTGACGTGTTATATAGGAGAGCATGAGATAACATCCACCTCAGATGTGTGATGGAAGAGGAAGCTCAGCAAGTCATAGAATGGGTGCATAGCGATGATGAAGGCCCGCACATGAATGGTTTTATGTTAGCCAGAAAAATCACGAATCTAGGGTATTTTTGGCTCATAATGAACAGAGACTGTGCTAGATTTGTACAAAGATGTCATAAATGTCAGATATTTTCCAAGCTTCAGAAGAGACCTCTTGTCCCGTTCCATCCGACTGCAACTCCCTGGCCCTTTGCCACATGGGGTATTGATGTCATAAGACACATCAGCCCCAAATCTTCGAATGGCCATGAGTATATTCTGGTGGCAATAGATTACTTCACAAAATGGGTCGAAGCAGCCTCTTACCACGTGTTGAATACTAAGAAGGTAGCACATTTTATCCAAACTAACATCATTTGTCGGTTTGGACTGCCTTTTGAGATAGTCACAGATAATGGCTCCTATTTCCAAAAGGAAGTAGTAAGTCTGCTTAAGAGGGAAAAGATTCAGCATCATCGGTCTTCGCCCTATTGCCCTCAAACTAATGGGACAGTTGAGGCAGTGAATAAAACCATTAAGTCAATTCTGCAGAAGATGATTACTAATCATAGAGGCTGGCATGAACTCCTCCCTTTTGCATTATGGGGATATAGAACCTTTATACGCATGCCAATAGGGGCAACCCCATATTCCCTGGTATACTGGATGGAAGTGGTGCTTTCAGTTGAAGTACAAATCCACTCTGCAAGGGCTATGCAGGAAAACTAGTTGAGTGAAGTAGAATGGATCAGAGGGTATCATGATCAGTTAAATGCCATTGATGAAAAAAGGATGGATGTACTCTATCGAATCCAAGGATATCAGCAAAGACTTACCCGTCATTTCAATAAAAGGGTATCTGATAGGGGATTAGAAGAAGGCAACTTAGTGCTGAAGGAAATCAGAGTTCTTGTACATGATCCAAGAGGGAAGTTCAGACCAAAATGGGCTAACCTATATGTGCTAAAAAAGATCTTGTCTGGCGGAGGTGTCGTACTCATGGATTTGGATGGAAATGAATTTTCGAATCCTTGCAATCTTGATCAACTGAAAAGATACTTTCTGTAATTTCCATTTAATGCTGCATTGTATGAACAAAACTACTAGGACCTAATTCTCCCAAAAGAAAATTTGTTATGTAAAAAAAATGCAAATGCAGATACGTAGGTAGCCCACTTTGGGTATGGTCCAATGTATAATAAAGTTATCATTTTGTGCCCAGATTAATTGATTTATGCTCGCTAAGTTGAAAACCTTAATAAGGCGGCTTAGGCAAAAATTAGAGCAGCTCGGCGAGTTGAAAACCGAAAAGGGCAGCTCAGACAAAAATTAGAGCCATAAATAATGATAATAAAAAAAAGAGAAGAAAGAAAAGAAAAGAACAAATAAAAAAAAAGAAAAAAAAAAACAAAGAAAAGAGCCTCATTTTGAATTGGGTTTCATGAGTCGTAGTCTATTTCTTTCTATGTCCAGTTTCGTTAAATCTCGTCTTGTCTCATTCTGCTAGAGTCAAAATACCAAAATTCCATTGTATTTCATTGAAAAGAGTTCATATTTTCAAAAATAAAAAAATAAAAGTCTAAAATGAGATCCAAAAAGATGGAGTGTAGAGTTTAAATCCATCTTCTCCTAGGATGCATGTCCTCTGAGTCATTATAATCACTGTTTTCAATCACAGGTGAATCTGGTTCAACCTTTTCTTCCAGCTCACCTTGCGTCATCTCAGTGTCTTTCGGTCTCATCACCGCATTTGTCTCAGTATCTCCAATCTTCGTGTCTGCTTCCAACTCTGTAATCAAGGCTACTCGCATGATCTTCTCAATAGGCCAAACTTTCCTGATGAACCAGGAATCATAATCCTCGAGTTTGTGTGATAAGCCAACAGGGCGTACAGAGCACATTGTTCACCTCCAGACATTCATTATGGCCTGGGAAACAGGACCGATAATCAAAGATGAAGGGTAGACAGCTCCGTCTACTGGGGTGCCTTGGGGCTAACCCATCTACCTTAAGACTCTAGTACCCTGATAAAATGAGGTCATGGAAATACCTAGTAGGTAAACCATCTTGTACCCATAGCTCATCGTGATAAATGAGTCAATCCCGTATCAAGAGTAGTACCAAAGCAGATCTCCAGAATCCAACTCTAAAACCTAGGCAGTCCACTCTTTTTCTGAACCAAAGCAGATCATAGCCCTCCTCATGTGGTATTGTGCAGCTGAATAGGGCATCCTATCTGGAGGAGCCACCACCTGTAGGAGATCCTTGAGCCAAACCTAGAAGAGAAATAAAAGAGTTAAAAAGAAATAAGGAATGTGAGGAGGAAGTACAAGACATCTCTACCTGCAAAATGACTGGGCTAATAGACCAAGGCCCTTCAACTCTATAGCTTCCATCCAAGCTTTGTAGGGTCTCTGCCAAAATCAGACTGGCAATAGTGCCCCCTCACTCCATCTGAGCAACCAATTCCACTACTCGAACATCTTCCCAGCCAGGCGAGCTGAAGAATAAGTATCCAGTAGTCAGACACAGGACTAAGGCTGTCATCCTGTGTTTTTGTCTCACCATATCCCCTGTATCTTCTGGGTATTGAAACTCAGCTGTGACTACAGTCAGATTGATTTGGTCTCCCATGACAATAGGCTAGCAAGCTCTTGTCCCAATCCAAGGAGCCTCTTGAAAGAGCAAAAGTATCTGACCCAGTATTCGGGGACAACTAGAGTAGCATTTGAGTTACTTCCAAGGATAGCACTGAATTCCTCGAAAGTGGTGCACATTTCCTCTATGCTCATCCCAAATCAAAACACATGATCAGCAGGATCCCAAAACCTTAGATAGGCCTTCAGAAAATCCCAATCCAATTTCATACCCCTTACAGTCATAGCAGAATTGATCCCATACTTGCCCAAATTAATCTTTTCGACTTTGTCCAGGTTTTTAGTCCACAAAAACATATGATGACTGTGGTAGGGTTCCATGGGAAGTTTGAGTGAAAAAGAGAGGCAGAATGACTTTTGAGAGGGAACACGACCCTATTTATAGAAAAAAATCAGCCCATTTTGTCTTAGACGCGCAGGCCAGGGCGGTGCCACCAACCAGTGTGGGCGGCGCCGCCATAACCTTTGGCGGCACAACCCCTTTGCGGTGGCAGCACCGCCAAGCTCCAAAATAGTGCCATGGCGGCATCACCATAGCACCAGGGCGGCACTGCCCCTTCATCCGGGCGGCAACACCTTTTTCCTACAAAATCTTTTGAGAAATTTTCAATTTTTTAGGGTTTTTCAGGACATTTTAGGACATTTCTGGAATCCCTTGGCATTTCCTAGGCATTTTAATGCATTCTGGTTTAAAATAGCATTACACAACATTTTTTAGTCTGCATCCATAACATGGGTAATCAGCTAAAATATCATAAATACATGCATACATAAAGGATACATCATTTGTACATCATTGTTCATAAATAAACATAAACAGAATAGTGCAAGAAAAAAGATGCTCAAGAAGACCACTAGTCTCTCCGACGGTGCCAACGGGGGTCCTCCAGTGGACGAGGTGGGTCAGCCTGAATATCAAGTCGAGTTAGCATGCTCGACAATGCTAGCTCCATTCTGCATCCCACACGATAGGTGTGACGAATCCATTCCATGTTATCCTGCAGAAAGAAAAGCCAAAAGCTTAAGGATCATTTCCGAAAGTAAGGCCAGGAGGTATTGCAAGCTTAAGGATCTTTTCTGAAAGCAAAACCAAGAAAAAGAGCATGAACATACCTCATTGTTATCAGGTAGCTCTGGTACAAGAGGATGGACCGCATCCAGAAGACGGTATGATTGCATCTCGCCTTGAGCGCTAGTGTAAAAGATGTTTTCAGATATCCAGAAGTTAGGGACCAAAGCGACCCGATCAAGATCATTCCGCATCCCAGGAGTAACGCTGGGGTCAGTTGAAGGAGGATCTCCTAATGCCCCCACTCTTTGAGCTTGACTTTGACAAACAATAGAAGGTCCTGTAGAGCTAGACGAACCCCTTAATCATTGACATGGATCACCAATAGGTCCCATCAGCCGAGTGCGATAGAATAGCACATAATTATCTTGATAAGTCAAATACAGATGTATGAGAAGACCAGTGTAAGCCTCATCAGGGGCATGGATGTCCATATTCCACCTCATATCAACTAGTGGGTATGCCGGAACTACCCACCTGCCGATAGTCTGAACCCAGACTCTCTCTCCCAGGTAGTACAACTTGTTGTATGGAGAGTGAAGTAACAATCAAGAGCAAGCTAGTGTGGCACTTGGATCAAGTTCTACTAGCATTAGCTGCATCCTATCCATGTAAAGTTTTGTCACAACCTGTAAGAGAGTTGTGGTGAGCATAAAACAGAAAATGTGAATAAGGTAAAGTCAAAAGATACCTGAAAAGTGTCGAGGCTGCTAAAAGCTACTAGGATAGTCCTGAACTTGCGTATACCAGGGCCAATCCAATATTCCCTATTCCACCGGATACCATCCAGGAAGACATCCAGCCTAAGGTTGTTAAGAGTGGGAGCCAGCATTGGAAAAATACTCATAAGCCCAAACCTGTTGCAAGCATTGAAGATAGAGAAAGTCAAGAAGACTTAGCAGAAGTTCAGAAGAAGTGCAAAGAGTACCTCTCAGTTCAAAATTCACAACGGTGCAGATGGTGCCTTTTCGGTTTAACAAAGGATGCAGAGAGCATACCTCCCAAATGAAGTGAGTCCCGCTATAAGAGTTGAAAGTACCCCGAGACAAGTCGTACATATCCCAGTACATGGTGCTCAGAATAGCACCAGCCCAGTCATATTCACCCAGCTGAGTCACATCTATCAAACTCGGCAAAATGTTTAGATTAACAATATCCCGACGGGTGTGTCCAAATGTGCATCCCGCCAGAATCAACATTATCGGCCTAGCTATAATTTCAGTATCAAATAATATATCAGTGAATGGCTCCATATCCCTCAGCCGAGCCTGAATCCAAGTGCGGGGTATCGATATGCAATCCTGAGGTGGATCCTGACTTATGAGATGAATCATATATTTAGGAGTGAAGGAAACCCTCCAATCAACACAAAGATCTAGATGATGGGTCCCGAAGTGCAGTCCGGTTAGCATTGATAGATCAAGCGGAGTAACAGTCAACTCCCCGCATGGAAAATGGAAAGTGTTGGTTGTATCCCACAACCACTCAGCCAGATCCTTGATCAAGGCTACATTGCTCTCAGGGTTTGTCTTGACCCTCAAGAAAGACACAAAACCAGTAGGCTCCAACAGGGACTTTACTAGAGATTCGATTGATAGAGCATCAGCCATATAAGCCAAGTTTGATCGGGTGCCCCTATTCCGAAGTGCAGTGCTCTTTCAAGTAAAAGAATTTACTCAGTAAAAAAAAATTTTAAAAAAATTATTATTATTATTATTATTATTATTATTATTATTATTATTATTATTATTATTATTATTATTATTATTATGTTTTGGGAAAATACCTCAATTCTGCCATCCCATGAGACGTGCTGTTCCGGTTCTTGGAGCAGATTTTCTGGGTCAGGATTGTCCTGCGGCGCCTCATAGCCATAATGCTTCCCACTGCTAGTAGCACTTCCAGAGTGTGAAGCCATGAAGAGAGAAAATCTAGAGAGAGAAAGAGTAAAATTTCTAGAGAGAAAAATGAAAATGAGAGTGAAGGGAATGAGAAAGCCTCACCCCTATTTATAGATTTCAAGAATCTTAAAAATGACCATCATGTCCCTTGCTGCAGGTAAAAACAAGGTAACTTGCATTTTCAAAGCAGTTCAAGTCAAAATCAAGTGCCGACAGTTCCACTGCGTTTGCATGATTTTTCTCTATCCATCGACCTATCATTCGCCCAAATCAGACCTAGAATGCTTATGTAATTCACAAAATGACAAAAATAGAAAAATGTCAGAAAAATTGAAAGCTATCCGAAGCATGGCATATACCTCCAGACCTCGTAAGATGCAATCAGAATGCATTTATTTTGTTCCAATTAGACAGAAATAACTCGGTTCACCTACATCACGTCTTTCATCCAGAATGGACAACCGTGATGGGGGCAGCTATGAACACTGGTTTTTCACACCCCTCATACTCATGCCAAGCTGACCGGCACTCACCGAAACCAAACCCGCGCTCGGACGGACTCAGAAACGCGTCGAACCCAAGTAGGACCCAGCTACCACCTTCAATACAGGGCGGTGCCACCCTTCCTAAGAGGCGGTGCCGCCACCCCCTGAGGTGGTACCGTTAGCCCCTTGGGTGGTACTGCCATGGCATAAATCAGCTGCCACCCTCCTTCTCAGCCTGTGCCACCAAAAGGCACGGCAGTGCCGCCGCCCCCTATGGTGGCACCCCCCTTTGCCTATAAAAGGAGCCCTCCCCTTCATTATTACACACACCGAAATCCCTTGAAGCTGATTTTCCTTCTCGAATTTCCTTTATTTCTCTTTTATATACCGATTTCTTCTTATTTCTTTAACTCTCTTTGAGTTTAAAAGAATAACCAAATCGGGGCGAGTGGAGCCCAATTTTCTTTAGTTCTTTTTTAATTAAAGAAGGACCAACTCAAGGCGTATAGAGTCTCAAAATTATTTCTAACAAAATCACTCTGTTAATTTAAAATTAGCAGGTAAAAAGACAATCTAACCGTCTTTCTGGGCTTCAACCAATCCAAAGTGGAGCTCCGATCCGGAAGGAGAATCCGACCGCCGCCTTCCCAAAAAGCAAAGGAGGAGGTATTGTCTCCTAAACTTTCCCTATTTTCTGATAGAGCATCAAAATAGGCAAATCTCCTTTATTTTGGTCGAGCATCATAATAAAGAGTCCAAAACATGATAAGTTGGGCATAAAATCAACCCTCCTTCGCAAAAAGAGAGAACTGCATGGGTTTTGATTCCTATTCGACTGGATACGCAGGCAAGCTATCTAAAAGCTTCAAATCTAAAATGGTCAAAGTGATCTCTTTTCTATTAAATTAAATGTTTTATTGAATATATTATTCGGTAAATGTGTGATCGACCTAGAACCCATAAGGACTAGAGTTGATATCCCATATTTTGAGATTCCTGAATTGTAATAATTTAATTTATCGCTCTCTAAACTGCTTTACTTGCTTTATTTTATCGCTTTCATCCATTCATTAACCTGCTTATGCATCTATATATATCTCATCCTTTAAACTGCTCATGAAAACGCTTTAAATCAAGGTTAAAATTAGAAGCCAAGTCCAACCGAAAACCTAGTCCCCGAATCCTCTTTGGTTTCAAAGACTAGTGCACTTATTTTCCTTTGGGAAATAATTGGAGTCAAATTGGGTTTTTACCTTAAATTTCCCTAACAAAAATAACTTAAGGTGGTGACTTCAAAACAATCAAAAATCATTTTCAAAAAAGGGCGCTAAGGTCGCCTGTCGATCTGTGAGAAATCGTCCCTAAAAAAGTGAGAGCATACCCGATCTCCCTAGATCCGTAGGACTAGGGCGGTGCTCGGGCGAGGCCTTACAGCTGGAACCTGCTCTCCCCCCTTCTAACCTGGTATCCTGGACCCTTTGTCCTTTTCTAGTCCCTTTTAGCCCTCTTTCTCTTTTACTTCTCTTCCATCTGTGTAGCCTTATCAATCACTATCGTCAGAGAAGTAAACTCAGTAACCAATAAAACATTATGTAGTGCAGCATGACGACCCCTCCGAAACGTACTGATCAAATCAGCCTCTGTAGGAACAATATAAGTAGCATACCTACTCAACCTGATAAACTCCTTCGCATACTCCTCAACAGATCTATCCCCCTACTCTAACTACTCAAATCTAATAAGGTTACGAGTCTTCACCCCCTCAGTAATAAACTCATTAATAAGACCCTACCGAAACTCAGCCCATGAGGGTAGATGCTCACCATAAAGCTTGGGCTCCATTCTCCTAGATAACCAGGTCCATGCCTTACCCTTCATTAATAGCCCAACTAGCTCCATAGCTCTCAATTCAGAACATGGTAGTCTCCTCACTACCTTCTCTACCTCTTCTAAGAAATCCACAGAGTCACTACCGTTGTCTCCCCTGAACTCAGGCATGTTTAGCTTCAGGAAGCTAAACATCGATACTTCACCCTCCTATATCACTCTGTGACGTCCCTATACAGCAGGATCCCTCTGAACCCCTACTATCTGTACAGGAGCTGGTGCCACTGGAACTGCCTCTGGTACCACAGGTGGAGGTACTACTGCTGGAGCTGGCGGTGGAGGTATATGCTGATGCTCCATTCTCAAATCAACCATCTCTCTTCGTAACTCCATCAATACCCTCATCATCTCCACTCTCCAGGGGTCATCGCCCCTCTCTGTATCCTCTGAAATCCATCGAGATCTAGATGGGCCCTTTGAAACTGCAATCTCCCTCACCAAGGACTCATTAGAGGCAACCTCTGCGTCACGGGTATCTCTGTCCCTATTGTCGGACATCTTTATAATCTGTCAAAAAATATATATATATACTCAGAATATGACAGAAACGCAGAATAATAACATATAACAGACGATAACAGCAAAAGACGTCAAACTAAATCCTATGCTCTATGGTATACTTAATTCTACTCCATTCTGTACTTAGTCACTATTCCTCTATACTATTCATCTGTAACCTAAATTCCACTGTCTATAACTTAGAGCTCTGATACCACCTCTGTCATGACCCATTTTTGGATCGCGGCGGTCCTAGGATGCGGGAGATGCCAATGGCGATGGGCACCCGTAGAATCCAGTATCACATGCATAATCTATAAACCACAATATATTATCTATTTTATTTAGTTACCATCCATTATGTTATTTTGTAATCCATTTTGTAAATTATTGCCATTGGCTGTGATAATCAATACATCATATCATATAACTCATAATATCATCACATACATGTATACATGTTCATTTCCTAGCTAACCCATACATACCCCATGGAGCAGCTAGATTATGGACATCAAAATAATAATACAGAATCAGAATATATACATCAAAACAGCTAGCAGAAATCCTCGGATGATAGACGACAGGATTCTACAATCTACTCCTCTCCTGAAATGGGTAAACAAGGAAAAGGTGAGTATATAAGATACTCAGTGAATCTATATGCATCAACAAATAAACACTAGGTAATAATGGATCAATGGTACCAATAGGTTAGATAATAGTATACATAATCAGTAATAGGTTACAGTATAGCCAAAGAACAAAGCATAGGCTCGATATCATATGGAAAGACAGATAAAGGGATGGACTGTATGAAATCATACAATCTCCAGTAGAATCAGTATGGACCATATGTGAACATATAGTCTCCAATAACATATCAATATCAATGAGCATAAAACTAATCAGGTCTTATGGCTAGGACCATAACCCCTCCTAGCTAGGGTACTAATAATGCAATGAGCACATCGATGACAGTATTTTCCCACTACCCTATCAGATCGATAGCTCTGTCAAGCCACATTAGGATTAATATAAGGAAATAACATATCAATGGATACCATTATGCAACAATGGCATCCTCCATATCAATAAGCTCAATATCAATCAATCAGTTGTCCATAGGATCCATGGCATTGTAATAGGTGACATACAAACAATGATACATGGTTTAGTAATCAATAAAGACATGGAACAAAAGTTGGCTCGACGAAGGAAAACGGTAGGCCAATTGGCATGCCAACGTCACTGGCGATAATGGCATTCAAATGGTAGGCCTATGGAATGCAAACAATAGGCCAAAGGCAAAATGAACTAGGCATTTTATCAAACACTTAGTGGGCATACAATGGCAAGCCAATAGGTTAGGTTTAGATACAAATTTGAGTTGCCCAACTCAACCAACAACAAGCCACATTTGTAATTATACAATAGGCATGAAAGAAACAAGATTAAATAACATCAAATTGGATCAAATTGGCTATTGAAATTAAGACAAAAATCAAACAAACCAAGGCAATGTGAATAGTAACTTTTGTTTGGCCAAATGTGGACTTTCATACAATGTTTTCAATTTCAATTTTAACACAATAGGCATATTAAAGGATGCATATAAGACTCACCTAAGCTTTCAAATGGGTTTGGAAAATTGAATTCCACCACAATTCACCAAATGAGCTAAATAGCACAACCTTGCCAAATCTTGAATTCTACATCAAACAATCCATCAATTAGTTACCTATTAACCTCCAATTGACATATTCTAACATCAATTAGCACTAACTAACACTAATTCAAATAGTTAAGATAAAAAAACTTCTATTAAGTTAGGGAAAATTAGGGATTTCTATCAATTTGCATCAATTGATGCAATTAACCATAAAACCCATCTTATTCATCATCTAAATCATTCAAATAATCCAATAAAATAAACAAACTAACTTCTTACCTTGGATGGGTGATCTAGCCGAAATATTGAAGCTTCCAAATCCTTGGTTTCCTTTGCTTTTTCTTACAAATTGATGATGGAGATAGATAGAACTAGGTTAGGACTTAATTTTTCTATGAATTACTTAAGAAATTTGGTGAAGAATGAATAATAAATGGAAGAGGAATCGATGGAGAGAGGTTCGGCCCAGGAAGAAACAAAGAAGAAGATGGTGATTTTTGTTCTAAGTGATGAATATATATTAAAAATCATATGGCAAATTACAACTTAATCCCCGAACTTTCATAAGTTACACTTTGACCCCAAATTCTTCTATAATTTATTCTGTCAATTTTGTCAGGATTTGGATTCCAATGTGGGGAGTCAATAAGCTTATTTTAATTTATACTTATTTATAAAATTGGTTTCAGAGTCATTTTGTAACTCCGACATATCAAATTTCACTATTCACCTTAAAGTTTCTTATAATTACGATTTTACCATTGGTTACTTTTTCAGTGTTCCTAAATGATTTTCACTTTTTTCTTTCTACCAAAATTACACATGCTTTATAGTGAACTTTTACCCCCAGGTCAACTTCAAAAATTCTTCTGTTGACCCGACTGCTAATTTCTTGGCAGTGTTCCCGACACCACCGCTTTCCGAAAAAGTAGTTAGTTTGCTTTCTAACTGTGTCTCTAAAATTATTTCCCATCATTTCAAGATTTTTGAACCACATACTTATAATACCCTAGTAAGCCCCATCTTATATGCATGATTTAATTCTCAATTTATGGTTTAAAAGCATTGAAATGATGGGAAATAATTTTAGAGACACAGTTAGAAAGCAAATGTAAAAATTTTTCGAAAATCGTCGGTGTCGAAAATATTACCGAAAAAATAGCAGTCTGGCTAATTTAAGAATTTTTTACCCAAACCTAGGGGGATTAAATAAGTTAATTTTATGTGAAATTATGGTGAAAAGAAAGAGTTGAAAAATATTTTGGAACACTGAAAATAAGAGTAATGGCAAAATTATAAATAAAGGCAATTTTGGAGGCAATTTTGGAAATCTACTGTCTGGGATCCAAAAATGATCCAAAACTATTTTTAAAGGATAGAAAAACTTAAAATAAGGTATTTCACTCCCCACACTTGAGGTTGAATCTAAATAGAATACACAGAATAAATTACAGAAAGTTTTGGGGTCAAAAATATAAATAAAGAAAATTTTGGACCAAAATTACAATAAAACAAAGTTGTGGGACCCACACATTATAGAAATCAGATAGATGGCCGGACAAGGGTGAGGGAGAATGAAAATTATTGATAGAAAATAATTAATTGACTTATTAAATAAATAAATAGGTGCCAAATAAGCCAAATTCTAGAAATTTCTATTTATTTTTGTCTTCAATTTTTTTGTTGGCTTTTGGTGTACATAAAAGATGATAAAGATAAGTGTTGGCTGTATTTTTGGAGAGGAGAACCGAACCAATGGAGAGGAGAAAACACCATAGAAATAGTCTTCCAATTTTTCATAGAAATCAACCAAAAATAGCTAGGAAATTGAAGAAGAAAGATGAGGGAAGAAAGGAAATTGGTATTCAAGCTTTATGGAGGAAGAAAGAAGATGGAATTTGAGAATTTAATCTAAGGTAATGATTCTACACTTATCATTTTTAATTGTATTTAAGAGTTCTATGGCATGATTTGGCAACTTGTTGAGGTAATTAAGTTAAAAATGTAAAGAA
>CANXYC010433618.1:0-32170 GCA_948193065.1 Aleurites moluccanus | reverse complement strand
CCTTTTCCAAGTTAGGGTTTCCTTCCAACTTTTGAGTTTTCTTTCAAGCTAAACACATATTTGATACTAATTACTATCAAGGAACATCTTAAGATCAAAATTAAACCAAAAGAATGGTAAAATCACTTACTTCTTCAATAGTTCTTTGAAATCTTCCAAGCTTTAATTTTTCAACTTTTCTTGATTTTTCTTTGATTCTAAGGTTATAATTGTGTTTAAAATGATGGAATTAACTAGTTTGAATCAAGAAATGAAAGAAAACAACTTGGTACGATGAAGATCAATGGTGACCGAAACTTGCTAAGGAAAAAGAGAGAAAAGCTTGTATGAAAATGGCTAAGGAAGATGAAGATGTGGGAAAAATCAACTTAAATATCAAGTTTGTGATCCTATACATTGATCTTATAATAAAAATTATGTAACCTAACTTACTAACCATTCAATTCTTGATCTTTCCATCCAATGGTTTGATTTAAGTTAACCTAAAATGATACCATACACTTGCATACACCATATAAGTCCATATACCTTAGGAAAAGACTATACTACCCCTAGTTCGAATTGAATCCCTTTCCGATTAACTTTTCCCGGAATTATTTTCTACCGGCTTTAGTCTTTTAACAATAATTCATATGACTATTATACCTCTGTTTTCATGTCCTAATATTCTCTTTTACCATCAAATATAATGTTAATTTTCACTAAAAACTCAAAGGGTGTGAAATGATCATTTTGCCTCTAGTTCACCAAAAACTCAATTTTACCCGATTACTTCCTAACAGCCTTTAAACCTCCTCTATTCATACAAACACATCATATAACATGCATACATGTCAAATTCAAGCATAAACATATAATAAATCACAATATTCAAGTCAAGTCAAAATGCTCAAGTTTGCCCTTTGTGGTTCAGGTTCTAGGTTTTGACTAAGGTGTTACAACAAGTCAATATTCCATATACCAAAAGGAGTTATACAAGAGAACCCACACACATCCATAGTTACACTTGTGATGCCTCGCCCGAGCACTGATTCGTTCCTCTCAAGGAACCAAAATACTCATTTGGAGTGATTTCTCATGCAATAAAGACAACTTTTGCCATACATTTACAAATTATTTTTTTAACTTTTATTTTGAAATTATTATAGAGTCACCACCTCTATTTTTATGGGAAAAGAAAGGAAAACTTAATTTTGACTCCAAATTAACCCAAAGATAAAATCACTAGACTTTGGAACGGGACTGAGCTTGGAGATTAGGTTTTTGATTTTTAAGTAACTCCAATTTGGCTTTTCATTTAACTTATGACTTATGAAAAAGATGAAATTTTTCATGAACAATTATAAAATGATACTTAAGATGAATGAACAAAGTAAAGCAATTTACATTATTCAAAAGTAAATAATAAAGTAGAAGAATTCAATTAAATTACAATCAAAATCCAAAAAGAATATGGGATGTCAACTCTAACCTTTATAAGTTCTAAGTTGACCACACACTCTCAAAAATAAATCAAATACAAAATAACTTAGGAAAAAGATGATTTTTTAGTGTTTTTAATTTTGAAACTGTGAAATTGCCTGCATATCCCTTTAAATAGGAATCAAAACCTACACAGTTCTCCCTTTTTGCAAAAGGATTAGGTTTGATTTTAAGAAAAGTTTGATCTTACCTCTTCCATTTTATCATGTTTTGGTTATTTAATTGATGTTTTACAAATTTTAAGAAAGGCAGAAGAAAAGAGATACAATATGCAATGCAAAGAATTGAATAAGATTGAATTTAGAACACGTACTTTTCTTCGTGACTTAGGTGGAGGGCGTCTTAAAGTTCTTCCGGAACGGACTTCAACTTTTCGTTAGGGTAATCAAATTAGTCCAAAGTATTTTTTAATTAATTAAGCCAAGTTGATTAATTAGTCCGATTTAGTTCAAAAGTGATATTAAACTGACTCAAAGAGAGATCAATTTAGGGCTCCAATCGCTAAGGTAAGTCTTCTATTCCTTCAACCCAAAGAGAATTGAAAAAATCGAATCGAAATCAAAGAGAAGTGAATCATTTTTTTAAAGAATATTAATGAAGGAGGGAGAAGGGAGCTAGTCAAGGAAAACTTAACTTAACAATTCTAGTGTGTTTTCTAGAGGCTGAATGAGCTTATATTTGTAGGGGAATGGCTAGGGAGCTAGAAATGATGAATTTCAATGTGGGAAAAAGAGTTATCACTGGGCTTTCTTGGCTGTGGCGCCACCTCCACTGGTGGTTATCGTTAGCCAAATAGGCTTGACAGTGCCACCAACCTTTTTTGGTAGTTCTGCCACTGCCATATGGCGGTTTCTGGCTTGTTTTGGTCCGATTCGTCCATTTTTTGGGCGGTTTGACCCCTGGTCGACACCAATAAGTTTGGCACGGTCCCGAGATTGCTTGGGGTGAAAAATTATGTGTTCGCAGCTGCCCCTTATCATGATTTACCTTTCTTAAAAAGTATTCATGATAATAGTGTACACAGATTACGACGGTCATATTAGGTATAGAGATCCTAAGGTTATCCTAGGAAAGTTTGAAAAGCTCCTAAGGTTGTCCTTATAGAAGTATCCTAAGGCTATCCTAAGAAAGTATGAAAAGATCCTAAGGATACTTTTTGGGAGATAACCTAAGGCTATCTTAAAAAGGTCCGAAAAGATCTTATGACTGCTCTTAGGGAGGCATCCTAAGATTATCCTATAAAGATTTGAAGTGTAACACCCATATTTTTGAATATCTTTAAAAATCATATTTTATTTATAAATAGTAATTATTTTATTAATATTTAATTAAAGTTGTGAATATAAAAATAATTTGGGGATTTATTATATTTTAAAGAAATAAATATTTAAAAATAAAAGGGAAATGTATTTTTCAAAAATTAATTTTAATTTTAATTAGATTCATATTATTATGTATTATTTAATAATTTAATTTTTTATACTCAGTTATTTAGTTAAATAATTTTTTTAATTATTATTATTATTATTTTAAGAATTTTTGAAAATTAAATTTATATTTAAATAATTTTTATTAAATTATAAAAATATTATTTTTCAAAGTTTAGTATGTTAAAATGAAGTACATTTTATAAGAAATTTATTGACTATTTATTTATAATTTTTGGACTCAAAATGAAATTTCTACAAATTTTAAAAAATAAATAAATAATAGGACTAGGACCAATCAGAGACTGTCACGTGGGAGTCTTGGATTGGCTGCCAGTAGATTTATATCTGCTGGAAGTTTGAAGAAGAAGCAGAAGAAGAAGAAGAAGAAGAAGAAGAAGAAGAAGAGGAGGAGGAAATGGTTACTTTCGGCGTCGATTTCAGTCAAACCGGAGGGAGGTGGCTGACACCTCCCATACTATCATATAACCTGCCATGAGGAGAGTTCATAGGTACCAATTTTACCCCGATCGGAGATTAAAGCTGAGAATGGAAAATTTGAACATGCGTAAATTTTAGACAAATTTTAAATAAGTAGATTTAAATTTATTCTAAATTTATTTATTAATTATTTAGAGATTATTTGAAGACAAATTTGTGAAAATAGTTGTATATTTATATTGGTATTAGAGAATTTAGACAGTTAAAATTTGATAACTGTATTTATTTTGAGAGGATAAATTAGGATGAATTATTTTAGATTGTTTAGAGTTATTAAGAAAATTATTTAGATGACATTTATGGAAAAATATTGAGTTTGATATTTGGTTGTAGAATTTTCAGGCAGTGAATTATCAGTAACTATATTTTTATTGAATGTAAAAATTAAGATAAATTTATTACATTGATTTAGAATTTTTACTGAAATTATGAGGACAAAATTTGTAGAATTTAGATACTGAAAGTTAAATTATTGTGGAGTAATTTAATAAAGTAGGTAATTAAATTAAGTTTATAAAAAATATTAAATTAAGATAATTATTGAAGTTTGATAAATAGATTGTTGAAACAAAAATATTTTGATGATGATATTATTTTAAATATTTTAAGGCAATTAGATATAAATATTAATTTTAATGTGGTTATTTATTGGAGATTTAGTGAATAATTATTTATGAAGTATTATTTTAATTAAGTGTCGGTAAATGGATTACTCGCTATAATTAATATTTCTAGTGTATCAGTAATGATGAATTAAATGTTGGAATTGAGTTGGAATATTAGACTGTTATAAATAATTATTTAGTGAATTAGATTTGATATTTGAGATGAATAAATTAATCATAATTTTAATAGATAAATTGGAGACCCAGGAGGGGTCAATTGATTTGATGGTGTTGGATGTGAATTTTTGAAATATTTATTGGAAGTGTTATCTTTTTTATTTTCGGAGCTTGCGTCCTATTTTATGAGAAACTCTGTCGAAAATTTTAGCAAATTTCTGAAATTCTTTCTTTTATTTATAAGTCAATATTTAAATATAATTTTAATAATTCCCGTATTTGATTCCAGTACTTCAAATATTTTCCATTACTGTCAGTCAGAAGGCCTTTTGAGGGAGCTAGCTAATTTGATGGTCGTCAAATTTGTGAGTTGATATATTTTAATTTAACTATGCATCTATGCAAAACATGAAAGCACTGAATGAATGAGAATATATATGTATATAAACTATCACTATTGCATTAGATTTATAAGCATGACATATGTTTATGCCATATTATATGATGTTGATGATATGTATGTATGTTGTTGCGATGGAAAATAAGATGATGTAGAATCCAACTGTACTAATACAGAAAACAATAACGATATAACATGATATGATATGATAATGATATTATTACAGGGATTGCCTGGTTAGAGAATGGTATCACTGTAGCCCCTGGACATGGATAAGAGAGTATAGGGATGCCTGGTTTGAGTTGATCTCACCATGACCCTATAATTGGAATTTAAGAGAGCCAAGGGAGGGGTCGGCTCCCCATGTACGATAAACGAAAATATATATGTGGTTGGATTCCATAAACATTTTCCATCATAGATTTTATGTATGTTTATAGATGACTATATGTAATGTGACACTTCATGTAGATTAATAAACGACCTGCATGTTAAATTAATATATATTAGCTCATTTAGTCGAACGTTCACCCCTGTTCAAATATGTTTTTCCAAGTTCCAGGTTAAGTTTACATAGATTAAGTTTTTAAGTTGAGTATTCCTGCCTTATATTCCTCAGGCAGTGAAATTAATTTATTTTATTATGTAATTAATTCATTTCATTGTATTTAAATCTCTAGAGCTCCGCATTGTTATATTTAGTTCTAGAATTATGGTCATAATTCTATCGTTACTCTGTTAAGCAAAAATCTTTAGTTGATGATGTTAAGAGCATGATGTCAACCTTGAGTGGCTAAGTAATGATGTTAAATTATTGAGTTTATGTTTGACAGGCTTACTACGGGTTCCGAAAGTCTTATGTTTTCCCATTCTCTAGTGTTGGTCACATGTCCAATAGGGTCGGGTGGTGACATGAAGAGCCCCCATGACTGCCCTTAGGGAGGTATCCTAAGGCTATCTTAGAAAGGTCTGAAAAGATCATAAGGTTGCCCTTAGGGAGGTATCCTAAGGCTATCTTAGGGAGATCTAAAAAGATCATAAGGATGTCTTTAGGGAGGTATCCTAAGCCTATCCTAAAAAGGTTTGAAAAACTCTTAAAGCTACCCTTAGGGAGGTATCCTAAGGCTATCCTAGAAAGATTTGAAAAGATCCTAAGGTTGTCCTTAAGGAGATATTCTAGAACTATGCTAGATCTAAGATATGAATCCCAAAGATGCCCCATGATGGCTGATTCTATAAGAGAAACTTAATTTGTTATAGGTTATGAAGAGAGAGGTTCTAAAGATGCCTTAAGGTTGTTGACTTTAGAAATGGGAAACCTAACTCTATTATAGGTTTTAGAGTATAAATCTTAAGGATGCCCTAAGATGGCCGATTATAGAAAAGAGAAACCCAATTTTGCTTTAGGTTTTAAAGTATGAATCTTAACTCTGCTATAGGTTTATGCTAATGCTAGATGGAAATGTGAATCTCAATTCTTGGATAGTTGACTGTAGAAAAGGAGAAACATTTACTCTACTATAGGTCTCAAAATAAGGAGTCCTAACTCTATACTTGGCTGATAATAATGTTATTTTGATGCAAAGCCTAAAGTAATCTTAGGATGGTTGATTTTGGAAAAGGAAAACCTAGCTTATGCTCTAGGTTGATGTTGATGCCAACTATAACCCAATAATATAATATGTGATTGGAGCTACCCTATGAGAGTCTGTTAAGTTTTGATATATTAGGTTAAGACTTTGAGTTTAGTACGAAGTGCATCTTATGTTTAGTCTAGACATGCAAAAATTATGAATACTTTTATGGACTAAATACCTTGAACTAGAGAAAGACTGACCTAAACTACTATGGTGTTAAGATGGCAATTTATGAAGTGCATCCTAAGTATAATTTAGGCATACATACTTTGATGAATTGAATACTTTGAACCAGTAAAATGATGACCTAAGCTGCTAAGATATTAAGGTGACAATTTATGAGAAATGTCAGATTTTTTATCGAAGTTTTAGTATGATGCCCCATTTTTGGGAAAATGATGACTTGGTCATTTTGATAGTCAGAGGGATTTTGGCATTCTATTTGTCCTAGGCTTTGGAATTTAGTCGAAAGGATGAGGTCATATTGACTTAAGCTTCCCAATGATGATTTGGAATTTTGTAGAGATGACACACTTTTAAGGGACTGTGATTTGAAGAGATGAACCACTTTTGGGGAATGATGCTTTGGAAAAAAATGACTTAGATCACTTTGGTGGTCATTGAGGTTGAGAGAGAATTGGTAATATATTTGGCATTGGTTTGTCTGCTCATAGGTTAGTGACAATGGAAAGGTAAGGTTTTAGCAATGCTGCTGGTGTAAGCCACATTTAGTTTGGGTCGGTGTGCAGGATTAAAGATGATGCCATGCTTAGTCTTGGTTTAAAGACTAACTTGGAAGGTCACATGTTGCTTAAAGGTTCTTTATGAGAGGCTATGGTCAGATTGGGCTTGAGTTATTTTTTAGATCGAATGAGGCTTTGCAAACTTGGACAGTTATTGTAGGATTGAGGGGCTCTAGTCAGTTAGCCCAGTTATCCTTCATGTACAAACTTTTTCTTTCATTGATCCTTTCCTGCTCAGGTCCCTTTCTTGATTTTTGACTTTTGCTTTGAAATCACTTAGGTCTTGTTAAATGATCACCTTCAAGTAGTGGCTCCTCCATATAGGCTGCCCTATTCTATTACTAGGTACCGCATGCGCAGAACCTTGATCCATTTTTATTCTCAAAGGGAGTGGATTGCTTGGCTCTTGGAGTTAGACCCAAAGGATTTTCTGTGGTACTGCCCCGGGTACGAGATTAGTTCCTTTATCACAATAAGTTATGGGTACATGATGGTTTATTTGATGGGCATGGGGCTGACCACTTTTTATCAGGGAACAATGATTTTGAGGCAAATGGGTCAGTCTCAAGGTATTCCACCATATGGGGTTATTTTTCCTACTTCTTTAATTACTAATACCGTTGCCTAGGCCATAAGAATGGCTCGAGGAGGTCTATGTACTTTGTTAGACCAGTTGGCTTGTCAGATAAGTTAGAGGGCTATGACGCCCAGTTTATTACTTTTGTTTGGCCTATTGAGAAAATTAGGAGGGTTACCTTGATAAATGAACTAGAGGTAGGCATAGAGACTGAAGACGCACTTATACCTATGACTGATATAGAGGCATCAACTGATGGAGTGACAGACGTGACAATGATGGATTTATTTGACATGAGGGACTTTAAGAAACCAGTTGATGACAGAGATTCTGAGAGATGGAGATTCTAAGCAACCTACTAATGACAGTATAACACCTAAGATTTTGATTTTCATGGTTGCATGAGGTTATTGATAGTCCCATGGTTATAAATTGTATTGATTGGTTGTTATAGAATTGTTTCTTTGCTATAGATATTATTTAGAGTCTGTTAGTTAATCTTAAAGTTATTTTGGTGAGTGTTAGAATGGTTTTGGGAAGTGATTGCCTTGATGTGAATTAACCTTGTTGTTTCACGGGCGTGAACTCTTATCACAACTATGAATTTGCTTTCTTTTACGGGCGTGAACCCTTATCACGGCCGTTATTTTGCTCTCTATCTAAATATAAGAAATTGACTTTTTGTTATTCACAAGCGTGAATTTATCCTTCACGAGCGTGAATTTATCCTTCACGAGTGTGAATTTATTCTTCACGGACGTAAATTCATTTTTCACGAGCGTGAAACTTTGGGCTCTATATATAGAAGTCATTTTCATATTTTTTTTTGAAAATCGGAAACCACAAATTTCTTCTTCTTCTTTTTCTTCTTCTCATTTCTTCCCCATTGCTCAACTAGTCTTCCCTATTGCCCTTTGATCACTTAAATAACTATTTTCTTTAAGGATTTTTCATGGGAAACACATTTTAAGGCACTAAATCACTTCAAGGGCTTCTTTTTTCAATAAATCTCTTGTTAGGGTTTTGAAGGTAAATCCTAAATCTTTGCTTTTATGATTGTTTATGGGTTATTGCATTATTAGATTAGTTATTTATAGGTTGTAGGTATTATTTTAGGAGCATTTATTGCCATTGATTATGGTTGATATGGGAATTATGAAATTTAATGGTTTTAGATGAATAGTAATTCTTTTTCATAATTTCTACAACTCTTCATTTAATGGTTTAATTGGTATTAGAAATCATTCTATTAAGTACTAAGAGGTATAGAATCCTAGAATTCTTTTTGTAATGGCTTTGAGAAAGGAAACCCTATTTGATTCATTTTTGGGAATTTGTAGTTTTAGGCTTGATGAACCCAAGGACCTAAGGATTATTGATTGTGATGATAGTCGAGCTATTTGCTTTGGATTTGAGGTAAGTTATGGGATAATTTATTCTTTGTTATGAAATCCACACTTGTTAATATGGTACTTGAATGAAGTTTAGTCATTATTCTTGGACTAAATTTCATATGGAATATTATTATTTTTGATATCATAATATCATTGGGCCTTAGGCCATCATTGAAATATATTACCTTTGAAAGACCATTTGGGTCAAATGCAATTATTGAAATCCTATTGAATATTGTTAATGATATTGCTAATGTGAGGTCTCTAGACCCACCCATTGTTCCTTATATTGATTGTATGGCTATTGATAATTTAGAATGCCTTTCCAATGAAGGAGAAATCATTGGACTGTGTGCACCAGTGACCTAGCTGATAAGATCAAATTGTATCAGTGGCTTTACCTAGGGGAGGCTTATCGGCCCTGGGACATATGTTCTGATCAAACATATATATAGTTTGATATCGTAGTATCTCGATGGATGGATGGTATGGATATGATAGTTATTCTATCGTTACATTGATGGGTGCCATTTCTTTGTAGGAACTTAAATATATATCATTAAATGTATTCTTATTGTTCATAAACTATATATATATTGAATTCAATCTATTCATTAATCAATCAATGTAAAACCTTAAGTATTATTGTATCTCATAACTTATTGAGTTTTTGACTAATTCTTTTCTTTTTATTATGGATTTCAAGAGCTAGGGAACCTGTTGACAGGATAGATAGAGTTTCTTGATTATTTTTCACTCTGCAAGAAGCTAATATATTGACTTGATAATTATATGATGTTTTGTATTATTTTTGGAATACTAATTGTAGTAGCTCCATAGATTGAATTGTATTAGAATTGAGATATGATTGAACTTATTGGTAATCCTTGTTCCTTATTGATGATGGTATTTTGTCTTTTGATTGATAAGGAATAAGTAATATTGTATTGATAGATTATCTATCTATTGAAGTATATTGCATGGTTATAGAATATTATTGATGATTTTTTATCCAGGTTTGGGTTCTACAGGTTTATGGTGGCCTTAAGACTACCCTTGCCTAAGGACCATCACACTTTTGGTTTTGGGGTGTGACAAAAGTGGTATTAGAGCTATAGCTTTAATTTATAGATAGATAGATAGATGTGCAAGTTCATTAGCTTAAGTGTGATTGAATAAGTAAACTACGGAGCATAGGATTCATGTCTTGCCATTGTTTTGTATTCCTTTGGTATAGATCTGCATTTGTCGTTATATTATGAATCTAAGTTGTATGTTTTTCCTTTATCAGCATCGAGATGCCTCTGAGGAGAAGTAGAAGTCATGGACTAGGCCGTCCTAGAAGGATAGATCCTTTAGAGGAGGGTTCTGAGGGCAGTGTTGGAGAGGGAGTGGTTCCTCCAACTGCACCTCAGATGGATGCTGCGATGGCACAAAGACTTGATCAAATGCAATAGAACTATGAGAGATTGGAGGCACTTATCACACATCGATTGCAATAGCTGGTTCCTCCAGCACCGGTAGCTCCTGTTCCACCTGTGGTTCCTCCACCACTACCTTTTGTGCCATAGGTTGAGGAAGTGTTTTTTGAGAAGTTTATGAAACTCAAGCCTCCGGAGTATAAGGGAGATGTGGATCCCACTGATTTCCTTGAGATAATAGAGGATAAGGTTCAGCTTTTGAGGATACCAGATAGAAGGGCAGTAGAGTTTGTGGGCCACTTGATGTGGAATGATGCCCGAGATTGGTATAAGAGAAGTGTGACTGGATTACTCCGGGCTAATATGGATATTACTTGGGAACAGTTTAAGACTATGGTTATGGATGAGTTTCTCCTAAAAAGTGTGAGGGAGGCTAAAGCTGTAGAGTTCGAACGACTAGTTCAAACTATGGAAATGAGCGTATCGGAGTACGCTAGGAGGTTCAGTCAATTAAGTAAGTATGCTCCAGCATTAGTTTCTACAGAGGCTGTTTGAATTCAGCGCTTCAGGAGAGGTTTGATTCCTCCATTGTTTCGTGTGCTACCTGCTTATGAGTTTGACTCATATTCCAGGTTGGTGGATAAGGCCAGAATGATTGAGAATCGAGAAATGGAACTTAAAGCAGAAAAAGAGTAGAAGAAGAAGGCTAGAGTTGAGGGTTCCTCTAGGCCTAATAGGGATAACAGTGGAGTGAGGAGTATGGATATTTTGAGGCAATTTACTCCTCAGAGTAGGTTTAGAAGATAGTCAGAATGATCACAGTACAAGCCTAATCCTTCTAGACCTACTTCATAGATGAGCAGGGGCACAACTAGTTCGGCACCTTCTGGGGGTAATTTTCAGTGTCCTACTTGTGGGAAGAGGTATTTAGGACCATATCATGTCGAGATAGGGGCTTGTTTTCATTATGGACAGCTTGGACACTTTATGTAGGATTGCCTACGGACAGTGACTACCATGAGACCACTAGCTTTGCAATCTACTTTACAGATAGAGAAAGTGAGGAATAATAGTGCTCAAGCTAGGGTAGGCCGAGGTTATAGCGGAGATACAAAAGCGGGCCGAGGATCAGGTTCATCTATAATTCAAGCTTCAAGTCAGACTTATTTGGGTAGAGGAAGAGGGAAAGTTTTTGCACTCAATCAACAAGAGGCCCAAGCCTCTAATGCAGTTGTCACAGGTATTTTTTCTACTTAAGCTCAAAATACAAGAGTATTATTTGATTCAAGAGCATCTCATTCTTTCATATCATCTCGCTTTGCTAAGAAGTTATTCATGTTATGTGAGTTGCTTGATGATGTGATGGTTGTGTCTACTCCCTAAAAGGAGGAGATTGAGGTTTGAAATTTCTATCCTGCATGTGTTATTAGTATTACTGGAAAGAGTTTAGAGATAGACTTGAGATTGGGTTATCACCAGTTAAGGATTTAGAAGGAAGATATGTCTAAGATGACGTTTCGGATGAGATATGGCCACTACGAGTTCTTGGTGTTACCGTTTGGCTTAACAAATACACTGCATTTATGGATTTGATGAATAGGTGTTCAAGCCATTCTTAGACAAGTTTGTGATTATTTTCATTGATGACATCCTTATATATTCCAAGAGTGAGGAGGAGCATGAGGACCATCTTCAGATAGTATTGCAGACTTTGAGAGAGCACCAGCTATTTGCTAAGTTCTCCAAGTGCGAATTTTGGTTGGATAGTGTTTGCTTCTTGGGGTATGTAATAAGTAAGGAAGGACTTAAGGTCGATCCAATGAAAGTGGATGCAATCCTTAATTGGCTTAGACCTACGAATGTGTCAGAGATTTGGAGTTTCTTAGAATTTACATGCTATTATAGGCGGTTTGTGCAGGATTTCTCCAAGATTATAGCTCCATTGTCTAGGCTCCCTCAGAAGCAGGTGAAGTTTGTATGGACAAATGACTGTGAAGGAAGCTTTCATAGGCTTAAGACTCATCTTACGACAGCACCTATTCTAGCTTTACCATCTGGTGAGGAAGGATATGTTGTGTATTGTGATGCTTCTGGAATCAGGCTTAGGTATGTGTTAATGCAGAATGGAAAGGTAATAGCTTATACTTTGAGGCAGTTGAGGAAGCATGAGATGAACTACCTAACTCATGATATAGAGATGGCAGTTATAGCTTTTGCATTAAAGATATGGAGACACTATTTATACATAGAGAAGTGTGAGATCTTCATTGACCATAAAAGTTTGAAATACATCTCCCAATAAAAGGATTTGAACCTTAAGCAAGGGTGATGGATATAGTTGCTTAAGGATTATGATTATGATATATTGTATCACCCTGAAAAGGCGAATGTGGTAGCAGATGCTTTGAGTAGGAAGTCTATGGGAAGTGTAGCTCACATTCAAGTGCATAGAAGGTCATTGATCAAAGAATTGCATGGATTGCATGATTTATGGATTCAATTTGGTTTATCAGATACATGAGTGCTTTTGGCACATTTTCAAGTTAAGCCACTTCTCATTGATTAGATCAAAGAAGCACAAGATAGAGATCCTAGATTGGTTAAGCTTAAGAGTGATGTAGGAGCTGAGAAAACTCCAGGATTTGCTGTTCTAGATGGTGTTTTAAAGCATAGTGACCGTTTATATGTTCCCGACGTGGATGGATTGAGGGAGTCGATATTGAGGGAGGCATATCATGCTACTTATAATGTACATCCAGGTGCGACTAAGATGTATCAAGACATCAAGGGAATGTATTGGTGGAGTTCAATGAAGAAGGATGTAGCATAGTTTGTGGCAAAATGTTTGACTTGCCAGCAAGTAAAGATTGAACACCAGAAGCCTTCTGGATTGCTTTAACAGTTGTCATTACCAGAATGGAAATGGAAGATAGTGACTATGGATTTTGTGGTTAGATTGCCAAAGACTTCAAGAGGCCATGACTCGATATGGGTGATAGTGGATCGATTGACTAAGTCTTCTCATTTTCTGCCAGTTAACACTACATATTCGGTTTCTCAGTATGCACAGATATATATTAATGAGATAGTGAGATTTTATGGAGTTCTAGTTTCAATCATATAGGATAGAGGCACTCACTTTACATCGAGATTTTGGAAGAAACTTCAAGAGTCTTTGGGCATTTAATTGGACTTTAGCACAACTTTTCATCCTCAGACTGATGGACAATCAGAAAGGACTATTTGACACTGGAGGACATGCTAAGGATGTGCATTCTAGACTTTGGAGGTAATTGGGATAAGTATTTTCCTTTGATTGAGTTTCCCTACAACAATAGCTACCATTCAACTATTCAGATGGCACCCTATGAGGCTTTATATGGTAGAAATTATAGATCTCCTTTATGTTGGGATGAAGTGGGTGAGAAGAGCATTGAAGGCCCTGAGTTGGTTAAATTTATAGTAGAGAAAGTGCCTATCATCAAGGAGAGGTTGAAGAGGGCATTCAGTCGCCACAAGAGTTATGCCGATCCAAAGAGAGAGGATGTTCACTTTTTCGTTGGAGACATGGTTTTCTCAAAGGTCTTGCCAATGAAAGAAGTCCTAAGATTTGGCAAAAAGGGTAAGTTATCTCCAAGGCACATTGGGTCATTTGAGATATTGGATAAGGTTGGGGGAGTTTCTTATCGGTTAATGTTATTGCCTAATCTTGATGGTGTGCATCCAGTGTTTCATATTTCGATGTTTCGAAAATATATATTCGACTCTTCGTATATGTTTCAAGTTCAATCATTGCATCTTGGTCCATATTTGTCTTATGAGGAAGTTCTAATGGCCATTATCGATAGATCGGTTATGAGACTTCGGAACAATGAGATTCTAATAGTTAAGATTTTGTGGAAGAACTAAGTCATAGAGGAATGCACTTGGGAGAGTGAGCAGAGCATGCAAGCGAAGTATCCTCATTTGTTTCAGACTTAAAGTAAATTCTTATGAGGAAGTTCTAATGGCCATTATCGATAGATCGGTTATGAGACTTCGGAACAATGAGATTCTAATAGTTAAGATTTTGTGGAAGAACCAAGTCATAGAGGAATGCACTTGGGAGAGTGAGCAGAGCATGCAAGCGAAGTATCCTCATTTATTTCAGACTTAAGGTAAATTCTTAAAATTCGAGGATGAATTTTCTTTAAGGGAGGGGAGAATGTAACACCCAAGATTTTTATTTTCATAGTTACATGAGGTTATTTATGGTCCCATAGTTATAGATTATATTGATTGATTGTAGTAGAATTGTTTCTTTGCTATAGATATTGTTTAGAGTGTGTTAATTAATCTTATATTTTTTTTGGTGAATGTTAGAATGGTTTTGGGAAGTGATTACCTTGATGTGAATTAACCTTGTTATTTCATGGATGTGAATTCTTATTACAGCCGTGAATTTGCTTTCTTTCACGGGCATGAACCTTTATCATGACTGTTATTTTGCTCTCTATCTAAATATGAGAAATTGACTTTTTGTTATTCACGGACATGAATTTATCTTTCACGGGTGTGAATTTATTCTTCATGGGCGTGAATTCATTCTTCATGAGCGTGAGACTTTGGGCTCTATATATAGAAGTTATTTTCAGATTTTTTTTTGAAAACCGAAAACCATAAATTTCTTCTTCTTCTTCTTCTCATTTCTTCCCCATTGCTCAACTTGTCTTCCCTATTGCCTTTTGATCACTCAAATAACCATTTTCTTTAAGCTAATGTATTGACTTGATAATTATATGATGTTTTGTATTATTTTTCGAATACTAATCGTAGTAGCTCCGTAGATTGAATTGTATTACAATTGAGATATGATTGAACTTATTAGTAGTCCTTGTTCCTTATTGTGATGGTATTTTATCTTTTGATCAATAAGGAACAAATGATATTGTATTGATAGATTATCTATTTATTGAAGTATATTGCATGGTTATAGAATATTATTGATAATTTTTGATCCAGATTTAGGTTCTACAGGTTTATGGTGGTCTTAAGACCACCCTTGCCCTAGGACCATCACAATTTTGGTTTTGGGGTGTGACAAAGGTGGTATCAGAGCTATAGATTTAATCTATAGATAGATAGATAGATTTGCAAGTTCACTAGTTTAAGTGTGATTACATAAGTAAACTATGGAGTATAGGATTCATGTCTTATCATTTTTTTGTATTCATTTGGTATAGATCTGCGTTTGCCATTATGTTATGAATCTAAGTTGTATGTTTTTCCTTTATCATCATCGAGATGCCTCTGAGGAGAGGTAGAGGTCGTGGGCGTGGATGAGGCCACCCTAGAAGGGTAGATCCTTTAAAGGAGGGTTCTGTAGGCAGTGTCAGAAAGAGAGTGGTTCCTCCACCTGCACCTCAGATGGATGCTGCGGTGGCACAGAGATTTGATCAGATGCAACAGAATTATGAGAGATTGGAGATGCTTATCATATAGCGATTGCAACAGCCGGTTCCTCCAACACCGGTAGCTCCCATTCTACCTGTGGTTCTTCCACCATCACCTTTTGTAGGTGTGATAGACAAAGATTCTAGGAAACTAGTTGAAGATAGGGATTCTAATGATAAGGATTCTGATGATGACATTGGCATTCATCCTAGGAGGAAAAATACTCAGAGTTAGAGACTTTCTTTTCCAACTTCCATCCACATTTTCAGATTAGTTAGGACTTTATTTTAACTTGAATGCCTTTGACATTTGTCTGAATATTAGGACTTTTATTTATTTGAATAAAACGAGATGAGAGTTTATTTTTGATATTGACCATGATGAATGAGACATTATTTATAATTTATGCCCTTTGAATTCCTTGTTAGAGCGACGATAACCAAAATGAGATATTTTTTCTTTTTCTTTGTCTTTTTTTTTTCTTTATTATTATTATTATTATTATTATTATTATTATTATTATTATTATTATTATTATTATTATTATTATTATTATTATTATGTCACGTCCCGATTTCAGAATATGACAGTCCTACGATGTGGGATATGCCAAAGGTGATCGACACCCGTAAAACCCAGTATCAATTGCTATAATCTTTTATTGTCAAATTAATAATCAATTACTTAATTAATATCCATTCTAGCATTCTGTAGTCTGTCTGTAATTCATTCTGCTCTTAACTGTATTTATCATCATTTCATGCCATAATAACAATTAAACTCCATAATATGTCATATATACATATCAAAAGTTTAACTATGCCATTAATACACACCATGGAGCATCTAAAATATATACATAAATACAATGTTAAAATATTTACATTGTCACTACAACACTGCAGGAATCTACAGGGAACCAAAAGCCGATATTTTGCCTCCTATTATGCACCTGAAAAAGGAAAACAACTAATGGAATGAGTATTAAATACTCAGTGAATCTAATATGGATCATCTAATAGAAAAGGCTAGGATAACGATAATCAATAGGCAGAAAATCAATAAATAAATAAACTGCACACAGATTACAGAATATGAAATTAGGTTACAGAAAAAGAGTACAGAATCAGTGAACAGGTCAATGAAGTTCATAACAAGTAAATAAGACAGATTATGGGCTATGAACATGTATAGCTTATATCAATCACATATCAATATACATAAGACTGATAAGGTATTATGTCTAGGACAGTTAACCCTTCCCAGCTAGGGTATCTAGTATATAATGTGCACATTACTGACGGTATTTATTCGCTATCCTGTCGGTGAGGAAGTTCTGTCAAATTACATTATAATCAATATGATCATGGAAACAAGTCAAATGATATCACTATATGACAATGGTCTGATCAATAAACAACAACTCATGAATAAATCAAACAAGACTACAAATAAGCAATGGATAAGCAATTAAAGGTATGTAAGCAATAGCAATATGTGCAACAACAACCATTAGGATGGAACACAAGTTGGACATCCAAGGTCAAATGATTGGCTCATTTGTCTAGCCAATGTTGCTGGTGACAATGACATTCAAATGGTAGGCCTATGGATGAAACAAATGATAGGCCTATGGCAAATGAACTAGACATTTCATCGAACACTTAGTGTGCGACATTGAATGAACAATTTGGCTAGGTTATGGTGCAACATTGATATTGCCCATATAATCAACAATAAGCTCTCAATCAAGGCAACTCAATAAGAAATAGATATCCATCAATAAACAACATTTAAAGAATCAAAATGGCATATGAATCATGAAGAAAAACAAAGCAAAATCAATAGATGAATAATACCACTGTGGTTCGGCCAAAACTAGATTTTTGGAGGAGATTTCCAATCATCAAATCAATGCAATAGACATGTTAATTGATGCATATTAAACTCACCTCATACTTCAAATAGGCTAGCAAAATTGATTTTCCACAAATTTCTCAATGAAGGCAAAATTGGCAATCTTCCAATTCTTAGTTTTCTACATCAAATCAATTACAAAATATCCATCAATTAGCCTCCAATTAACATATTATAAGCTTATTAAATATTAACTATTATCAATTCAAAGTTTCAAATTAAACAACTTTAAATTAGGGTCTGAAATTTGGGGAAAACTCACCAAATGTATCAATTGATACAATTGAATACTAAACCCATTCTATTCATCATCTAACACACCTAAATCATCTAATTAATCAAAGAAATCAATTGGTTGCCTTATATGGGAGAGTGACCTGAAATCTACCTTCACTTTGTTCTTGAAATTCTTTAATTTTCCAAGTGAAATTTGTATGAAAATGGAAGAATCAAAGGTTGTTTTCAAGATTTCTATAGGTTTTCTTAAGAAAAAGCATGAAAAATGGTGGAGCAATTGAAGACAATGGTTCAACCATAGTAAGAGGGAAGGAAGAAGAATGGCAAAAATTTTCTAAGGCATGCTTATATAGTAAGCAAAATCGACATTCCTCAAACTATCAAATAATTGGACTTTAATCCCAATTTCTTCTGTAATTTATTTTTTCTATTCTATTAGAAATTAGATTTCAAAGTGGGAATTGAAATGACTTTTTTTTTATCTATAGTTTATTATAAAAATGATTTCAGAGCCATTATGAAACATAGACAGTAGGTTTCCTAAAATACCCCTGAAGTTTTACTTATTTACGATTTTGCCATTATGTTGATTTTCCAACATATTTAATACTATTTCCATACTTTCTTCATATAATTAACTATAATTATTCTTAATCTTTTATTATACAAGTATCTGTGAAAAATTAACTTAAATTAGATACTGTATAAATTTACCCAAATTCCTTAGTTACATCGGTATTTTTCGGTCCGATAACTAGTTATACTATTCAATTACTGAAGTAATTTCTAGGGTATTACATTCTAAACCCCTTTAAATAAATTCATCCTTGAATTTAAAATCAATACGTACCTCAATGTTGGAACAGGAATATATGCTTGACCTTTATATCCTGCTCGTTTTCCCAGGTACACTCTTCCATAGACTGATTTCTCCATAGGACTTTGACCATCGGTATCTCGTCATTTCGCAACTGTCTGACTTGTCGATCAATAATCTCTACTGGTAGCTCTTCATATGATAAGTCTTCCTCTATCTCCATATTTTGCAACTCAAGTACATGTGACAGATATGGCACGTACTTTCGTAACATCTAAATATGGAATACCAGATGTACATGACTTAAATTAGGTGAAAAAGCCAATCTGTATGGAACATTACCGATCTTCTCTAATATTTCAAATGGCCCTATATTTCTCAGTGACAACTTTTCTTTCTTTCCAAATCTCATAACAGCTTTCATAAGTGAAATTTTAAGAAAAACATAGTCATCAATAGCAAAGTGCACATTCTTCTGCTTCGGATCAGCATTACTCTTCTATCTGTTGAAGGTTGTCTTCATCTACTCTTTTATAATTGGCACCTTTTCCATTGTCTCCTTTATCAACTTTAGGCCCTTTAACTGTTTCTCATCCGGTTCCACCCAACATATTGGAGACCGTCATTTCTTACTATATATCGCCTCATAAGGAGCCATTCCGATGGAAGAATGATAACTGTTATTGTATGAAAATTTAATCAACGGTAGATACTAATCCCAATTTCCTTTAAAATCCAAAACACACAACCGCATCATATCTTTCAGTGTCTGGATAGTCCGCTCTGACTGTCCATCTGTCTGTGGATGGAATGCTGTACTGAATCGAAGTTATGTACCCATGGCTTCCTGAAATTTCTTTCAGAATCGAAAAGTAAACTATGTCCCTCTATCAGATATGATCACCAAAGGCACTCCGTAAAGCCTTACAATCTTATCAACATATAGTTGTGCATGCTGAGCTATAAAATAATTGTTTTTTCTCTCGAGGAAATGATCAGATTTCGTCAATCGAACAATAATAACCCATATAGAATCATAGCCTCGTGTAGTTCTTGGTAGACCAACTATAAAATCCATAGTAACCTGCTACCATTTCCACTCTATCTCCTGAAGTAAACTAGACTGTTTCTGATGCTCAAACTTAACATGCTGATAGGCTAAACATGTGGATACAAATTTAGCCACATCCCTCTTCATATTGGGCCACCAATAGACATCCCTCAAATCATTGTACATCTTGGTATTTCTAGGATGTACATTGTAATAGGAATAATGGGTCTCTTTCATTATTTGATCTCGGAGTTCGTCCACGGCAGGTACACATAATCGTTTACCACATTTCAATACCTCATCTTTAACTGTGAACTCTAGAGATTTACCATTCTGAACATCTTCCTTTAACTTTTGAAGATATGGATCCCAATCCCGTGCCGCCTTAATATCATCAATCAACAGTAGCTTAACCCGAAATTGGGCTATCAAAGCCTGATTTTGATCCTGAGATCCTAATTCTAACTCTATACCCATATCAATTAGCTCCTTCATCTATCGGCTCAAAGGTTTTTTGGAAATCGAGATGTGTGGTAAACTCCACAAACTTTTGGCTTAGTGCATCTGCTATCACATTAGCCTTACCCTAATGGTAAATGATTTCATAATCATAATCCTTAAGCAGTTCAACCCATTTATGCTACCAGAGGTTCAAATCCTTCTGTTGCAGAATATATTACAAACTCTTATGATCTATATATATTTCACATTTAGCCCCATACAGATAGTGTCTCTAGATCTTTAATGCAAATACCACAGCTGCCATCTTCAAATCATGCATCAGATAGTTCATCTCATGCTTCTTTAATTGTCGAGAAGTATAAGCAATCACCCTCTTATTCTACATAAGGACACATCCCAAACCAACTCTGGAGGCATCACAGTACATTGTGAATTTATCATCCTTTGTTGGCAAAGCTAGAACTGGAGCACTAGTAAGACAAGACTTCAAAGTCTGAAAAATGATCTCACATTTGTTTATCCACTAACACATCTCCTGTTTCCTAGTCAACTTAGTCAATGAAACAACAATCTTGGAGAAATCTTTCACAAACTGCCTGTAATATCCTGCCATACCAAGGAAACTATGGATCTCTAAAATATTGATAGGCTGGGGCCAATTTGCAACTGCTTCTACCTTCTGAGGATTAACCTTGATACCATCTTTACAAACTATATGACCCAGAAAACACACTTCAGTTAACCAGAACTGGCATTTAGACAGCTTAACATACAACTAGTGCTCCCAAAGTGTCTGTAGTACAATCCTCATATGCTCTATATGCTCCTCCTCACTCATGGAATAGATAAGAATGTCATCAATGAATACTATGACAAACTTATCTAAATATAGATTAAATACCATATTCATTAAATCCATGAATGCAGCTGGTGCATTAGTCAACCCGAATGACAATACTAGAAACTCACAATGTCCATACCGGGTTTTAAAAGTAGTATTGGGTACATCTTTTTTCTTAATTCTCAACTGATGATACCCATATCTCAAATCAATTTTTGAGAAATGATTGGCATCCTGCAATTGATCAAACAGATCATCTATCCGAGGCAAAGGATATTTGTTCTTCACAGTCACCTTATTTAATTGCAGGTAATCTATACACATCCTCAGGGAGTCATCCTTCTTTTTCACAAACAGCACTGGAGCAACCCGCGGAGTATTGCTCGGTTTGATAAATCATTTATCCAACAATTCCTGCAGCTGCACTTTTAACTCTTTCAATTATATAGGTGCCATTCTGTAAGGAGGAATGGATATAGGATCGGTGCCTAGATATACCTCAATCTCAAACTCATTCTCCCTGTCTGGGGGTAGCCCTGACAAATCATCAGGGAAGACATTAGGGAATTCTTGGACCACTGATATATGATCAATCCCTGTTACAGTCTTTTGTACATCCACTACATGTGCCAAAAATGCTATATAACCCTTCTTTACAATTTTCCTAGCTTGGATAGCAGAAATAAGATTGATTCCAGATTCACATTTATCACTCTGGAACTCAAATTCTGGTTGCCCCTCAGGCTAGAATTTAACCTTCTTCTCATAGCAATCAATAATTGCACGATGTGTAGTTAACCAATCCATACCCAGAATTACATCAAGTTGTAACACATATAACTCTATCAAATTGGCACTCAGAATATTATCATCAATTTCAACAACACACCCAGGGTAAAAATATTTCACTTCTATACTCTCCCCCATAGGTGTGGTTATCTCTAAGGGTACACTTAATAACTGTCTCTCTTTATTCAACTTTGGTGCATACAGTGGTGAGACAAAAGAATCTGTGGCACTAAAATCAAACAATGCTTTTGCTAATTCATTATGTATAAGAATCATACTTGTGACTGCATTATCAGATCTCTGTGCCTCTTAAGTATTCACAGCAAAAACTCTCCCCTGACCTCCGCTTGCCGGGGCCTGACTGTTGCTCGATGCCTGACCTCTGCCTCTGCCCATACCAGAAGCCTCTCTAGTGACATTCTTGCTCATCTAAATAATAGGTTGGGACACTGATGCTGAAGGCTACTGATCACCCCATAAAGGACATCTATTAATGAAATGACCATGTTGCCTATATTTCAGGCAAGCACTTGACTGATGTTGACACTCCTCTCCATGCCTTCTACCATAGAAACTACAAATGGCCACACCAGGCATATGAGTAATAGGTTTGGAAGATCCTTGTGAATAGGCAGATGCTGACTGCACTGAAGGCCTTCTACTCTAAGTCCTCCTCCTCTGGTTGCCTGATGGAGGTCTCTGATCAAATCTGGGCACTAGCTTTGTCTGTCTAGGTTGGGAGCTACTCTCTCCTCTTCTGCTCTATGAACCAGGTCCTCCCTTTCTTTTCAGATCTCTCTTAGCTCTCTCTGACTGGTACTTTTCCTCCATCTGATTGGCCTTGTCAATAATCAGAGATGTGAACTCTGTAGTAAGCAGGGCATTATGAAGTGAGGTATGTAATCCTCTCCTAAACCTACTAATCAATTCTGCCTTAGTAGGAGCAATCCGTGTGGCGTATTTGCTTAATCTGATGAACTCCTCAGCATACTCCTCAATTGTCTTGTTACCCTGCTCAAGTTGCTCAAACTGTATCAGGTTTTTTGTCCTCACCCCTTCTATTAAAAATTCATCTATAAGGGCTTGTTTGAACTCCGCCCAGGTAGGAGGATGATCACTATATAATCTAGGCTCCATACGTCTGGAAAACCATGTTTAGGCTTTACTTTTCAACAAAAACCCAACCAGCTCGACTGCTCTGGGATCGAAATAAGGTAGTCTCCTAACTACCTTTTTTATCTGTTCTAGAAAATCATTAGGCTTTTCGCCTCTGTCACCTCTAAACTCTGGCAGATATAACTTCAGAAAATTGAACACGGTAACTCATCCCTCGTCAATCAGTCAACGGCCCCCCTGAATTACAGGCTCGCCAGGAAATATTACTGGCTGTACTGGAGCTAGTGCAGGAGCAGTAGGTACAACAGCTAGTGCAGCAGGAGGTGGCACTGCTGGTACTGTTAGTGGTGGCGGCATATTCTGACATTCCTGACTCAATAATGCTAATTCCCGATGTAAATCCATCATCCCCTGCATCATTTCCATCCTTCAGGGGTCGTCACTCTTACCAGTCTTATCTGTCATCTGTCGAGATCTGGATAGTTCCTTTGTAATCTCTCTGATCAGAGACTCATTAGAGGCTGCCTCTGCCTCTCTGGCATCCTTATCTCTATTGTCAGACATCTCTATCAACTGTCAGAAAACAAAAACAATGAACTCAGTACATTACAGAAGTAGAATACTCATACATACTCGACAAATACAACAAAAGACAGAACTTGAATTCCTATGCTCCATTATTTACTTAAGTCTACTAATACTGTATCTAGTTACTTTTCATCTGTAACTTATGCTCTGATACCACCTTTGTCATGTCCCAATTTCAAAAGATGACGGTCATAAGATGCGGGAGATGCCAGAGGCAATTGGTACCCATAGAACCCAATATCAATTGCTATAATCTTTTACTATCAAATTAATAATCAATTACTTAATTAATATCCATTCTAGTTCATCATGCTCTTAACTGTATTTATCATCATCTCATGCCATAATAACAATTAAACTCCATATTATGTCATATATACATATCTAAAGTTTAACTATGCCATTAATATACACCATGAAGCATCTAAAATATATACATAAATACAGTGTTAAAATATTTACACTGTCATTACAACACTGGGGGAATCCACAGGGAACCAAAAGCCGAGATTCTGCCTCCTATTCTACACCTGAAAAAGGGAAACAACTAATGGAATGAGTATTAAATACTCAGTGAATCTAATATGTATCAGTGAATCTAATATACATCATCCAATGGAAAAAGCTAGGATAACAATAATCAATAGGTAGATAATTAATAAATAAATAAACTGCACACCGATTACAGAACATGAAATTAGGTTATAGAAAAAGAGTACAAAATCAGTGAATAGGTTAATGATCTCATAACATGTAAATAAGACAGATTATGGGCCATGAACACGTATAACATATATCAATCACATGTCAATATATATAAGACTAATAAGATCTTATGGCTAGGACAGTTTACCATTCCCAACTAGGGTATTCAGTATACAATGTATACATTATTGACGGTATTTACTCATTATCCTGTCGGTGAAGAAGCTCTGTCAAATCATATTATAATCAATATGATCATAGAAACAAGTCAAATGATATCAATATATGACAATGGTATGATCAATAAACAATAGCTCATGAATAAATTAAACGAGACTATAAATAAGCAATGGATAAGCAATTAAAGTTATGTAAGCAATAGTAATATGTATAATAACAACAACCATTAGGATGGAACACAAGTTGGACATCCAAGGTAAAATGGTTGGCTCAATTGACTAGCCAATGTCACTGGCGATAATGGTTAGCCAATGTCGCTAGCAATAGTGGCATTCAAATGGTAGGCCTACAGATGAAACAAATAGTAGGCCTATGGCAAATGAACTAGACATTTCATCGAACACTTGGTGTGCAACATTGAATGAACAATTTGGCTAAGTTATGGTGCAACATTGACATTACTCATATAACCAACAATAAGATCTCAATCAAGGGAACTCAATAAGCAATAGATATCCATCAATAAACAATATTTAAAGGATCAAAATGGCTTATGAATCATGAAGAAAAACAAAGCAAAATGAATAGATGAATAGTACCACTATGGTTCTGCCAAAACAAGGTTTTTGGAGGAGGTTTTCAATCATCAAATCAATATAATAGACATGTTAATTGATGCATATTAAACTCACCTCACACTTCAAATAGGCTAGCAAAATTGATTTTTCACCAAATTCCTCAAAGAAGGCAAAATTGGCAATGAGGCAAAATTTGGAATCTTCCAATTCTTGGTTTTCTACATCAAACCAATTACAAAATATCCATCCATTAGCCTCTAATTAACATATTCTAAGCTTATTAAATATTAACTAACATCAATTCAAAGTTTCAAATCAAATAACTTTGAATTAGGGTTTGAAATTAGAGGAAAACTCACTAAATGCATCAATTGATATAATTGAATACTAAACCCATTCTATTCATCATCTAACACACCTAAATCATCTAATTAATCAAAGAAATCAATTGGTTACCTTATATGGGAGAGTGACCCGAAATCTACCTTCACTTTGTTTTGAAATTCTTTGATTGTCCAAGTGAAATTTGTATGAAAATGGAAGAATCAAAGGTTGTTTTCAAGATTTCTATAGGTTTTTCTTAAGAAAAAGCATGAAAAATGGTGGAGGAATTGAAGAGTATGGTTCATCCATAGCAAGAGGGAAGGAAGAAGAATGATTTTTTTCTTCTAAGGCATGCTTATATAGTAAGCAAAATCTGCAAATTATGCTTTAGTCCTCAAACTATCCAATAATTGGACTTTGACCGCAATTTCTTCTATAATTTGTTCTGTCTATTCTATCAAGAATTAGATTTCAAAGTGGAAACTGAAATTACTTATTTTTATTTGTAGTTTATTACAAAAATGGTTTCAGAGCCATTTTGCAACAAAGATAATGGGTTTCCTAAAATACCCCCTAAAGTTTCACTTATTTACGGTTTTGCCATTATGCTGATTTTCCAACATATTTAATACTTTTCCATACTTTCTTCATATAATTAGCTATAATTATTCTTAATCTCTTATTATACAACTATCTGTGAAAAATTAACTTAAATTAGATACTGTATAAATTTACTAAAATTCCTTTGTTATGTTGGTGTTTCTCGGTCTGATAACTAGTTATACTGTTCAATTAATGAAGCAATTTCTAGGGTATTATATATTATTGCTCTAATTTTTACTCAAGCTGCCTTTTGGGTTTTCAACTCGCCGAGCTCTAATTTTTGCCTAAGCCACCTTGTCAAGTTTTCAACTTAGTGAGCAAAAAATCAATTAACTTTGGTACAAAAAATGATAATTTTATTTTTGTTTGGACCATACCCAAAATGGATTGCCTATGTATCTCCATAACACTTTTACATAATTAATATTTTCTTTGGGAGAATCAAGTCCTCATAGTTATGTTTACAAAACTCACTAACATTATTCAAAATATCTCTTTAATTGATTCAGATTACATGGTTTGAAAATTCATTACCGTCCATGTCCATGAGTATGGCTTCTTTGCCAGATAGGATCTTCTTGAGCATATAGGGACCAACCCGGTTAGGTCAAAACTTCCACTTTGGATTGTGAACCGGAGCTTTGATTTCTTTTAAGACCAAGTTTCCTTCCTCTAATCCTTTGTCAGTCACTTTCTTATTGAAATGCCTGGCTAACCTTTATTGATAACCTTGAATCTGATACAAAACATCCATTCTCTTTTCGTTTATAGTGTTAAGCTGATCGTGATACTCTTTGATCCATTTTGCTTCGTCCAACTGACTTTAACACATGACTCTTATAGATCAGATTTGCATTTTAATTGGAAGAATTGCTTCCATGCCATATACTAAAGAATATAAGGTTGCCTTAGTTGGGGTGCAAATGGAAGTCTGGTATCTCCACAATGCATATGGAAGATGCTAATGCCAATTCCTGTGACTGGTAATCATTTTCTGCAGGATAGTCTTGAGAGTCTTGTTTGCTACTTTAACTGCCCTATTTGTTTGTGGATGATATGGTGAAGACCTATGATGCTAAATCTTCTCCCTTTTAAATATGCTAACTAATTCTTTATGGAAATACGAGCCATTGTCAGTTATGATCTCAAAAGGTAACCCATATCGACATATTATATTAGTCTGAATAATATGTGCCACTCTTTTATCATTTAAGACCTGATAAGAGGCTGCTTCCACCCACTTTATGAAGTAGTCAATGGCCACAAGAATGTATTCATGTCTATTTAAGGATTTTGGACTAATGCGACCGATGACCTCTATACCCCAAGTTGCAAATGGACATGGAGTTACTGTTGGCTATAGCAGAATAGGTGGTCTCTTATGTAACTTGGCAAAAATCTTACACTTGTGGCATCTTTGCACACATAGTTAGCCAAAAGTATCCCAGATTCATGGTCTTCCTAGCTAGAGCAAAACCATTCATATGTGGCCCCTGTTCTCTACCATGAACCCATTCCATTATCTGTTGAGCTTCTTCTTCTGTTACATATCTGAGGTGAATATTATTTTATGTCCTTCTGTATAGTACATTACCATTTGGAATGAAGTTTCTAGCTAACTACCTTATTATCCTGTGATCTAATTTTAATGCCCCTTCTGGATACTGCTCATTTTTATGAAATTGAATATATCCCATAACCAAGACATACCATCAGCTAATTGAATTTGCATACAAGTAGTATTATACCCTGGCTGTCGCCGTAATTTAATGACCATTAGTCGAGCTATCTCTTTACCCATCATATATATCATGGAAGCCAAAGTTGCCAATGCATCAGCGAACTGATTCTTTGATCGAGGTAAATAGTGAAAGGATAATTCTTTGCTTGAGGTAAATAGTGAAAGGATAATTCATGAAAGTTCTCAACGAGATCATTTACTCATTGAAAGTAATGCATCAAATGTTGTTCACTTATCTTCCACTTACTAAGAGCTTGGGAGATGATCAGATTGGAATCCCCATATACTTCTAGATAATAAGTTCTCATGTTGACTGCACATTCTATGCCGCATATACATGCCTCATAATCAGCTTCATTATTGGTTACTTTAAAGTCAAGTTTAACAGCCATAGGCAAATGATCCTTATATGGTGTAACCAAAATGACGCCAACTATAAAACCCTTGCTATTAACTGCACCATCAAAATACATTTTCCATACTTCTGGTTATATTTCTATGATATCTTCATCTGGGAATTCAGGTTCAAAGGAATCATTACTCTACATAGGAGTTGCAACTATCTAGTCAGCTATGATGCTTCTCTTGATTGCCTTTCTTGGGACATACTTTAGATCAAATACTGTGAGAACTGCCAACCATCATGCTATTTTGATGTTAAGAACCGGCCTCTCTATATGGAATTTCAAGGGGCTTTTGTCAACGATAACATGGATGGTATATGAACCCAAATAATGTTGCAATTTATGGCATACCCAAACTAGGGCTAGGCACAACTTCTCAATTTGGTTGTATTTGAGTTCATGTACAAGTATGCATTTACTCAAGTAGTAAATGACATTTTCTTTATGGGAATCAGCTGCATTCTGAGCGAGTATTACACCCATAGCTTCTTGCGTTATAGACAGATATAAGAGAAAAGGTTTACCTTCGGAGGCTGCAAAACATGGGGGATTTAATAGATATTCTTTAATCTTTATGAAGGCTTACTGACACTCATCATTCTATTACTTAGGGGCTCATTTTCTCAATAGCTTAAAGACAAAATCGCATGTGTCATCTAATTAGGCAATGAACCGACTTTATGTACTATAAGCGCCCTAGGAAACCACTAATCTCCTTTTCCGTTTTTGGAGCTGGCATTTCCAAAATTACCTTTAACTTAGCTAGGTCAACGTCTATCCCTTTCTTACTAACCATGTATCCCAAGAACACCCCGAAAGATGCACCAAACAGACACTTTGCATGATTCAGTTTCAGGTTATACTATTTAAGCTTGAGAAAGAATCTTCTTAATGCATCCATGTGCCCTTCCACTATTTCAGACTTTATCACCATGTCGTCCACATAAACCTCTACTTCTTTATGAATTATGTAATGGAAATGGTGGTTGCCATCCTTTAATAGGTTGCCCCGGCATTCTTTAAGCCAATTGGCATGACTTTGTAGAAATAAGTTGTCACGACCCAACCCTATTGGGCACGTGACCGGTACTAGGGAATGGGAAAGCATAAGGCTTCCGAAATCCGTAGTAAGCCTAACTTATCACTAAACAATAAAACTGCAATATGATAGTTGTAAATGTCACAAAGCAAAGGGCTAATGGCCCACCTGTCATGCAAAACCTGAGCAAAAAAATATCAAATTTCTATCACTTAGGGCTATCATCATCCATATAACATCATCAATATCAGATTTCTGCTTAACAAATAACAAACTAAATTATGACCATAAATCTAACACTTAAATTAACAATGCGGAGCTCTAAAGAATTTAATACAATGAATATGAGATAATTACATAACAAAATAAAATAACTCCTTTGCCTAAGGAATAAAAGACAAGAAATACTCAACTTAAAAACTTAATTTTTTTTAGCTCGACCTAGAACTTGAAAAAATATATGAGCAAGGGTGAGCGTTCAACTCAATGAGCTGATATATATTAATCTAACATGCAAGTCATTTATTAATTTACATGAAGTGCCACATTATACATAATCATCCATAAACATACATAACATCCATGATGGAAAATATTTGTGGAATCCAACCGCATCTATGTTTTTAGTTATCATAAATGGGGAGCCGACCCCCTCCTTTGGCTCTCTTAAATTCCGACTATGAGGTCACTGTGAGACCAACTCAAATTAGGCATCCCTATACTCTCTTATCCATGTCCAGGGGCCACGGTGAGACCCTTCTCTAACCAGGCAATCCCTGTAATAACACCATCATATCATATGATATCATGTTATATCGTTAATATTTTCTGTGTTAGTACAGTTAGGTTCTATATCATCCTATTTTCCATCGCAACCACATACATACATTTAATCAATATCATATAATATAATATGGCATAAACATACATTATGTTTCTAAATCTAATGCAATAGTGATAACTTATATATATATATTCACATTCATTCAATACTTATATTTCATGCTTGGATGTAAAGTTAAATTAAAATATATCAACTCACAAATTTGATGACCATTAAACTGACTGACTCTCTCGGAGCGCCTCCTGATGATAGTAAGGAATACATCTGAAATACATGAACCACATATAAGATTTATTAGAATAATATACAAATTCTGACTCTTCAATAAAAACGAGTTTTAAGAATTTGCTGAAATTTCGACAGAACCTCCCCTAAAACTGGACATAACCTCCTGAAATAAAAATGATAACACTTCTAATAAATATCTCATAATTTGACATCCAACACTATTAATCAATTAACCCCTCATGAGTCTCCAACTCAACGATAAATATTTATAATTAACTTTGCATGGTTCAATCATTTGATCCAAATAAATAATTAATTACTTATAACAATAAAATAAACATTCCAACTCAATTTCAATATTTAATCCATCAATATCGATACATCAGAAATAACAATAATTGCGAATAACCCATTTATCAATACTTAAATTATAATATAGCTACCACTTCGTCAATAGTAATACCCAATTAATTTGATTGATGAAATTAAGGTGGCACAGGATAGGGATCTATACCTATTGAAGCTGAGGGGTGATGTACAAAATGGTAAGGCAACAGAGTTCACAGTAGAGAATGATGTACTAAAATGTGGGAAATGGATATGTGTACCCGACATTGATGGGCTATGAGACCAAATTATGAGAGAGGTTCACTATTCATCATATAGTGTACATCTTAGGATTACCAAGATGTACCATGATCTGAGAGATGTTTATTGGTGGTCTAGTATAAAGAGGGATGTAGCTCGATTTTTTTCTACATGTTTAGCCTATCAGTAGGTTAAATTTGAGCATTAAAAGCTGCCTGGCTTGCTTCAGGAGATTGAGTTGCTAGAGTGAAAATGGTAGCAGATTACTATCGATTTTGTAGTTGGTTTGCCGAGGACTACACAGGGTTATGACTCCATATGGGTTATTGTAGATCGATTGACAAAGTCTGCTCATTTCCTTGAAGTCAAGATGTCATGACCCAAACCAGGGAGCCGCGATGGGTCAAGGATACGGGATCCGCCTGTAGCTATCGATACCTCGATAAACCCCTAATACAAATAAACTTAAACATCCAATACAGGTTACATGTTAGATTACATTTATATCCGGATCTTGTATTCAAATATCTTTTTCATACTAAAATTTCATGTTACACACAATTTCATTCTTTTTATACCAATATATTTCATGCCAAATCCCATACATATACATTTTAGGTCCTGTAATATATATATGCCAATTTTTCTGCAGAAAATTCGGCAGAGTCTTCTCTGTATTTTTGACATGCCAAACTTGCAATTTATCAATTAAACACTCCCAAATATCATTTCTCAACTCAACTCCATCTCCGCATCATTAAACTATCCATATTATTTCACAATTCACAACATAAACCATCATCATTATCATACCTGCTTTAATACCAATCTGAGCAACTATATCATCATACATGTCACAGCCCAACTTGGGAGCCATGACGGTCCTAGGGTACGGGTGTTGCCAATGCTACCAGTACCGCGTAGAACCCAAAATTCCATACTAAAATGGCATGCAAAAACAATTAAACATAAAACAGATTAGATAATTTAATAAAATAAAAAAAAAAATTGGGCAGCATCTCCTTTAATTAAGGAGCATGCCCTGCTGCTAATGCCCAAATAAAAACACTTCTATAACCAACCTCAATCATCTCCAATAAACAGATCCCTCTGGATCTTCACAGAATCACAATCTCATCAATTAATCAATATACAACACCATATCAAATATGAACAACTATATATATATATATATATCTATACTAACTTATACTCTAAACATTCTCATATACTAGCCACAATGCAACAAACATAAATAATATACATGCTAACTAATTACAGTACCATGGACCGCTATCTATATACTTTATTTACATAAACT
>CANXYC010433539.1:0-15101 GCA_948193065.1 Aleurites moluccanus | reverse complement strand
AGATTTCCATATGACTATCTCCTGCGATCACTCCGATGCAATTACTACTCCTAGTAAGCATCCACATGCTATACTCAAACATCTCAATGTTAGCATCTTTATGAGATCAGATGATTTGATCAAATCAAATAGTATATGCATGTACTAGTCTTTGCAAATCAATAATGTCCATTCTCATTGATTCTATGACCAGGGAAATTTAGGTTAAAACATAATTACACATGATAAGCATCTCACTATCATGATCATATCATGAATGCCTTCATACTATATTTATACCATGGACTTTATTAAATAGTTATGCAATATTACTCTAAACAATAATAATTACTGATTAATAAATAATGCATTTTTATTGATATATTTCTAAAAATATCATTACAATGATTGTCTTTAGAGCACCTATACTAACACACAAAATGGGTAGAAGCATCCTCTTATTAAGTGTTGAATTCTAAAAAGGTAGCACACTTTATTCAAACTAACATCATCTGTCAGTTTGGATTGCCTTTTGAGATTATCACCGATAATGGATCTCACTTAATAAGCTTGCTTTAAAGGGAAAAGATTCAATATCATCAGTCTTCCTCTTATCGTCTTCAAACCAACAGGGCAGTCGAAGCAGCAAACAAGACCATTTAGACCATTCTTCAAAAGATGATCACCAATCACAGAAGTTGGCATGAACATCTTCCATTTGCATTATAGGGGTATCAGACTTCCATTCGCACGCCGACTAGGGCAACTCTTTCTTCTCTAGTATATGGGATGGAGTCAATACTTCCAATTGAGGTACAAATTCGCTCTGTAAGGGTTATATGGGAGAATCAGCTTAATGAAGCAGAATATATTAAAGGGTATCATAACCAGTTGAATGCTATTGATGAAAAAAGGATGGATGTGCTTTATTATATTTAGGGGTATCAGCAAAGGCTAGCTCGACATTTCAACAAGATAATAACTAAAAGAGGATTAGAAGAAGGCAATTTGGTGCTGAAAGAAATCAGAGCTCCTGTTCAAGATCTAAGAGAAAATTTTAGACCTAATTAGGTTGGGCCATATATGCTTAAGAAGATTTTTTCCAGTGAGGGCGTCATACTCATGGATTTAGACGGGAATGAATTTTCAAATCCTTATAATCTTGATCAGTTGAAGAAATATTTTGTGTAGTTTTTGTCTTATGATTCATTGTATGAACAAGAACTACGTGGACCTGATTCTTCTAAAAAATATATAATAATAATAATAAAATTGATGCAACAAGGCAAGTAATCATAATGTTGTAGAGATACGTAGGCAGCCCTCTTTGGGTGTGGTCCAAATTATAATAAAATATCATTTTGTGCCAACAGATTGCATTGTTCTATCTTATTTTCCTTTACTAGCTCATCGAGTTAAAAACCTGAAACGGCAACTCGGACAAAAGTAAGAGCTTTAAAAAAACAAAGAAAAAAAAAGAAGAAAAAATGCCTTTGTTTCGAATTGGATTCCTTTAGTCTAGTCTTGTTTCGTTTAAAAAATCAAAGTCATGTTTGATCTTATCTCGTTTGTCAAAATTGAATTTGGAACAACTCAAAAATTCAAATTTTGTCTTTTTTCTTTATTCAAGTAATCAATGTCAAAAATCCAAAGTTCTAACATGAAAGAGTCGAAAGCATAAAGTAAAAAAAGAAACAGAGAAAGTCTAAACAGAATCTAAAAGATGGAGTCCGGAAAAATTCTAGGTCTTCATCGTCAGCAGCAATTACCTTTGGTTCTACTACTATCTCTGCTCGATCTCCATCCTCTAGAGCAACAACTACCCCCTTTGTCTCAGTATCAACAATCATGTTTGCCTCCAGCTCCGTTATCATGGCAACTCTCCTTACCTTCTCAATAGGCCATATTGCCATGATAAACCAAGCATCATAGTCTTCCAGCTTGCCTGTCAAATCTCCTGGTTGAACAAAACACATGGATCGCCTCCAGCCATTCATTATGGCCCAATAAATAAGACCAGTAATCAAAGAAGTAGGAAATACAATCCCATCAGGAGGAGTACCTTGATCCCATTTGCCTCAGAATTCTGGTCCCTTGATAAAAAGTGGTCATAGACATGCCCATTAAGTAGACCATCTTATATCCATAGCTTATGGTGATGAATGATCTGATCTCATACCATGTACAATGCCAGAGCAAACTCTCAGAGTCCAGCTCTAAAATCCAAGCAATCCATTCCTTTTCTGAGTCAAAACGGATTAAAGTCCTCCAAATAAGGTACTGAGAAGCAGAATAAGGCATCCTGTCTGTAGAGCCCACCACTCGAAGATGGCTTTTAAGCCTGTTGACTTTATAATGAATTTGATGATGTAATTTAAACCTAAACAAAGTGTTAATTGCATAATATATTTGAGTTACAAATGATTCTTTAACTTGTGTTGAAGTGTTTGTTTAAAAACAGGGATTCACACCCATAAATAGGATTCATGTTCGTGAATAGAATCAAGTCAAAATATGAAATTTACTCAGAAAGGATCTTCAATCCCGTGTACATTTCTTTAAGGTCGTGAATGAGTTTCATGACCATTGCTTGTCGTCACGCCTGTGATTGCTTTAAGAATGGATTTTGGCTCAGAGACACAGAAAGATTTTTCAAGACCGCGAAAAATTACTCACCCTCGCGAACGACTATCACACCAGTGATTATCTTTCACACCTAAGAATGGTTTGAAAATTTGAAAATGGCGCAAAAGACTTCAAGGCTGTGAAATTTTATTCAAGCTCATGAAGAATCATCTTCACGACTGTAAGTACTAGTCACGCCCGTGAATCGATGGTTATCTATCAATGTCACGTCTGATCTATTTTTAAATATAGCAGTTGGAAAAAGATTTGGAGGTAACTTTTGCATTTAATGCAATTAGAATGGTTCCATTTAATCACTATTCATTGAAGACTATAAATACATGAAGATTTAAAGTTCAAACAACAAAAGAAGCACATATCTTAAGAGAAATCAAATTGTTGTAGTTCATACTCTGTTTTTCAAATTTTCTGAACTCTTTGAGCTTTACTTCTTTATTCTTAGAGTTCTTACTAGCTTTTGCTAGTCTTAGCTATTTGAACTTCATTGTATATCATTTGAATAGCTTTGTATAAGTTTAGAGAAACTTATAAATCTCTATCTCTGTTATTGAGAGTGAAAATTTTGAGTGGTAGCTCAGTGAGTAAAGAGTGAAATTCCTGAAATCTATTGTATTTAATTTGGGTGGTGCACCTGGTTCTAGTGAAACCTTAATATCGGGTTGATATTGAGAGAAGTGGATATAGGAGAAGGAATTTGACTTCGAACCACTATAAATTGGCTGAGATTTCTTAACCTTTCTCCTTTATTATTACTTGCTATTTAAAATTAATTTACCTATTGCATATTTGTTGTGTATTCTCTTTAAGATTTTTTTAAACTCCTATTCACCCCCTCTTTAGGAATATTTCCATATTAGTGTTCACAATTAGTATCAGAACTTGTGCTCTAGTTTATATAAAATCAAATGATTTTTAGAGCTTACGATCTTGTTTCTATAGCATCTAACACAACATTTGAGGAAGGCCAATGCATCACTAGATCACCGTTGTTCAAAGGAGTAAACTATAATTTATGGAAGGTGGATGAGAATCCATATTCGATCCAAAGGGCATGAACTTTGGGAAGCTATTGAAAATGGACCTTTCATCCCAAAGAGAGATGATTCAGTCACTCAAAAAAGTCCAGCAGAACACACAAGTGAAGACAAGAGGGAAATGACTTACAATGACAAGGCCATGGATCTATTATTTTGTTCACTTGATGCTACAGAATTTAATAGAGTATCAGCTTGTGAAACAGCAAGAGAAATCTGGAATGCGCTTAAAGTCACTCACGAAGAGACTAATCAAGTCAAAGATACAAAAGTTAACATGCTTCTCACTGAATTTGAAATTTTCAAAATGAAGAATGATGAGAAAATTGCTGAAATGTACAAAAGATTCACAACTATTATGAATGACTTGAAGGGACTAGATAAAGCTTTCATTAAAAAAGAATTGATTACCAAGCTTTTGAGGTCTCTACCGGCAAGGTTCGATTCCAAAGTAGACGCAATTAAAGAATTAAAAAATGTGAATTCTTTGACACTCGAAGACTTGGTTGGTAATCTTATGACTTTTGAATTAAAGCTTCAAAATAGAGAAGCCTTAAGAGAAGAAGAAGATAAGCCCACAAAGAAAAAGTAAGGAATTGCTTTAAAATCAACACTAGAGAAGAGTGAAGACATTTCTAGTGATGAAGATGAAGACATCGTAATGTTAACAAGAAAATTTGGAAAATTCCTTTCCAAGAAAAGATTCAAAATGAGAAGCTTCAAAGAAAGAATCAAGAAAGGAGAAGACAACAAAGGAGAAATAATTTGATTTGAATGTAGAAAATTGGGGCACATCAAAACCGATTGCCCAAACCTCAAGAACAAGAAGAAGAAGGAAAAGAGGTCAATGAAGGTCAAAAAGAAAAATAAATCATATGTAGTTTGGAGTGGAAGTGATATATCAAGTGATGAAGAGTCAACCGAAGAAGAAGAAGAAGAAAAAGTAAACTTGTGTTTTATATCTATAGAAGATGAAACAATTGAAGATGTAGAACTCCTTGAGGTGCAAGTAATCAAGAAAGACAAATGGATTATGGATAGTGGCTACTCAAGACACATGACTGGAGATAAATCAAAATTCAAGGAACTCAGCTTCAAAAGTAGAAATGTCAGTTTTGGTGACAACTCCAAAGGCAAAATCATCTTTATCGGCTCTATTGGCAATGGTGATATATCTCTATCCAAAGTTTTATTTATTGCTAATTTGAAACATAATCTTCTTAGTATTAGTCAATTATGTGATAGAGGATATAAAGTTATTTTTGAATCTCTTGCATATAAAGTAGAAGACATCAAAACAAATAAGTTAGCTTTCATAAGATATCGCCAAGGTAATGTATATTATATGGACCTAAATAATGCATCTCAAGTAAATCTTTATTTATTTGCATCTAAAGATGACATACCCTTATGGCATAGTAGACTTGGACATACTAGTATGGATGTAATTTCAAAACTTCCTAAAAGAGATTTAGTCAAAGGTTTACCAAAATTAATTTTCAAAAAGGAAAGCTTTTGCGATGCATGTGCTAAAGGAAAACACTATAGAAGTTCTTTTAAATCAAAAAATGTTGTTTCAACTTCTAGACCTTTACAACTTTTTCATATTGATCTTTTTGGTCCAACTAAAATCGCAAGCCTTGGTGGAAAGCATTATTGTCTTGTTTGTGTTGATGATTATTTTAGATTCACTTGGGTACTTTGTCTTGCTCATAAACATGATGCATTTTATGCTTTAATCCATCTTTTAAAATATTTACAAACTAAAAAAGGATATGTTATTTCTAGTATTAGGAGTGATCATGGAAAAAGAGTTTGAAAATTCAAATTTTGAAAACTATTTTAAAGAGCATGGCATATCTCATAACTTTTCAGCTCCTAGGACTCCTTAACAAAATGGTGTTGTTGAAAAGAAGAATAGGTCTTTAGTTGAAATGGCAAGAATAATGCTTTGTGAAAACAACTTGCCTAAATACTTTTGGGTTGAAGCTATTAGCACTTCTTGCTACATTTTAAATAGAGTAATGATTAGGCCAATCCTTAAAAATACCTCATATAAGTTGTGGAAAGGAAGAAAGGCTAATGTTGCATATTTTCATTCATTTGGGTGTAAGAAAGGCTAATGTTGCATATTTTCATTCATTTGGGTGTAAATGCTTTATTTTGAATAATGGCAAGGATAAATTAGGAAAATTCGATGCCAAATTAGATAAAGCTATATTTCTTGGATATTCTATACATTCCAAAGCATATCAGGTCTTCAACAAAAGAACTCTTTTAGTTGAAGAATCCATATATGTTATGTTTAATGAGTTTCCTTCTAAGAATGTTGACAGGAATAATGAAGGCAAAAGCATAAAATAAATGATGGAAGACTTATCCTTAGAGAAACATAATGAGCATAGCATGGATTTTGGCAAGGACTTTAAAGAGAATGAAGAATTTGACTTAATTGAGTCTACACATCAACACAAAGAACCATATCATCCAAGAGTAAGAAATGAGGTTAAGGACACTCAAATTATTGGTGATCTACTTCAAGGAGTAAGGACAAGGTCAAAAGTCCACAACACTTGTGAGTATGTTGCATTCCTCTCACAAGTTGAGCCAAAAAACATCAAGGATGCACTTGAAAATTATCAATGGATAATGGCCATACAAGAAGAATTAAATCAATTCGAAAGAAGCAAAGTTTAGACATTAGTCCCTAGACCTCGAGACCATCCAGTGATTGGTACAAAATGGGTATATCGCAACAAATTAGACGAATCCGGAATAGTTGTAAGAAACAAAGCAAGGCTAGTTGCTCAAGGATACACTCAAGAGGAAGGTATTGACTTCGATGAAACTTATGCTCCCATAGCTAGATTAGAAGCAATTAGAATGCTACTTGCTTATGCATGCTGCAAAAATTTTAAATTATTTCAAATGGATATTAAAAATGCATTTTTAAATGGTTTTATTCAAGACAAAGTGTATGTTGAACAATCTCCTGGTTTTGAGCATGAAAAATTTCCAAACCATGTTTTTAAATTATCTAAAGCATTGTATGGTTTAAAACAAGCTCCAAGAGCTTGGTATGAGAGGTTGAACAATTTTCTCCTTGAAAATGGTTTTTCTAAGAGAAAAGTTTATACAACCCTTTTTATTAAGCATAAGAAGCAAGATATTTTAATTGTTCAAATATATGTTGATGATATCATTTTCGGTGCTACTAATGAAAAGCTTTGCAAGAATTTTTCTAAGTCTATGCAAGATGAATTCGAAATGAGCATGATGGGAGAACTCAACTTCTTCTTGGGTTTAAAAATTAAGCAACTAGAGCATGGAAATTGATCAATCAATCCAAGTACACCAAGGAGCTATTAAAAAGATTTGGCATGGATAATACCAAACCTCAACCTACTCCTATAAGTACCTCAATAAAGATGGAGATTGATGATAAAGGAAAAAATGTTGATTCTAAACTATATAGAAACATGATAGGATCATTACTTTATTTGACCGCATCTAGACCCGACATTCTATTTAGTGTTTGCATGTATGCACATTTTCAATCTAATCCTAAAGAATCACATCTCGCCGGAATAAAATGAATTATGAGATACCTTATGGATACACCAAATTTAGGTTTATGGTATCCAAAAGGGTCTTCATTTGAATTATATGGTTACTCCAATACGGATTATGGTGGATGTAGATTAGATAGAAAAAGTACAAGTGGTACTTGTCAATTTGTAGGTAATATACTAGTATCATGGTTTTCTAAAAAGCAAAATTCAGTTGCACTATCAACCACAGAAGCAGAGTATGTAGCAGATGCAAGTTGTTGCACTCAACTTCTATAGATGAGAACTCAACTAGAAGATTTTGGACATTAATTTAATTGCATTCCCATAAAATGTGACAACACTAGTGCCATAAATCTTTCTAAAAATCCAATTCATCATTCACACACTAAGCATATAGATATAAGGCATTATTTTCTTAGGGATCATGTAAGCAAAGGACATTTTAATTTTGAATAAGTCGATAGTAAGAAACAACTTGTCGATATCTTCACAAAACCCTTGGAAAAAAGGCATTTTATTTCATAAGAAGGGAATTAGGTATGATTGATATCTCTCAGGTACGATTCTTGGCTTCCTATTAATTAGATATAATTAATTGTAATAATTTGTGATGATATTGCATGATTTATAAATATTTATGAAAATTTATATGTTTATATGAAAATTTGAGACCTAAATGAGAGAAATTTATAAATTCCCATCACTTTAACTTCAGTTTATATGAATTTATTGTCAAATGTATGAAATATAATCATATGCATATGAAAGCATAAATCAAAGCTCAAATTGCCTTCGTGTTCGAAAATTGCCTCAATCTTGATTTTCACGCCCATTATAATTTTTCACGCCCATTAAAATTCTTTAATTCCAGTGAAAAATCATTATGTGTCTTTTTAAAAATTTGGCTTGTCTTTTATGGCCTTGAATGGTCTTTACGCCCATGAAGACTCGGGTATTTAAAAAGACAAGCCCTCATCTTTTATTTCATTTTAAAATTTCTCTCTCTCTCTCTCTCTCTTCCATTTTCTCTAAATTTTCAGAATTCCAAATCCTTGTAAGAGTCTCTCAATTTTTCACCTTCTTTTATATTATTTTCCTATAAATCTTCATCCTTCTCTCTTCAAAACCCTAAAACTATGGTTAGAACAAAAAACGTGGGAACTAGAGGAAGAGGAAAGGGTTCAAATTTGGAAGAAACATCTCAAGATAGAGAGGAACCAGTAAAGCTTTCCTTCGGTCTCTCGTTTGCCTCTCAGCATCACAATGATAGATTCTCAGTTCTTAGACGGTGAGGTCATTCGGTAAGCGATCGAAGCATAAACTTTACTGATTTAAGAATGATTGGATTGAATGATTTTGTCACTAAGTATTTCATAGATTTATTTGGTGATAGACACTTTGCATACTACTCATCAGACTTATATTTAGAGCTGGTCTATGAATTTTCACAACCCTGCTTGTGAGTCCCACTGGTGATATGACATTTAGGCTAGGCAAAACCAACCACTCTCTCACCTCTGATGCTCTTTGTGGTTTGTTTAAGCTTAAATCTAGTGGGGTATGCAGAATTTTAGACCATTGGGATCCTTCCCCGATTTGGGAAGCACTGATTGGTATTGCTCAATTTGATGTTCAGACGACAAAAGCTTCTAAAATTCATGACTCTACTCTTCGAATTATATATCAATTTCTCACCTACTCGATTTTTGCTAGAGGAGACAACAATGGAGCTATAAGTTGCAAGGAACTATTTCTTTAGGACTATTTGCGACAAGGAGTCGATGTGGATGTTGCTAGGTGGTTTGTGGATGCATTCAAAGATATGAGCTTAAATGTTATAAGCAAACTACTTCTTGGTATGTATGTGACTAGGATTTCCATTCACTTTGGTATTGCTCATAATCCAGAATTCAAAGTTCCTCTCACTCCCAAGGATTATCTGGATATATCAACTTTTCGTGATATGGGAATTGCGAAAAAGATTAGTGATGGATGGGCTTTAATTACTACTGATAGAGATGATCAGGAGAATGATGAGTCTGATGAAGAGCTAGCTGCAATGTTTGATGAACCATCTCAGAAACATTCTCGCAATCCCCATTCAACAGCACCTCAATCCAGTTCTAAACCATCTAGTTCAGTAGAGTCTTTTTAGAACCAAGTGTTGGAGCATTTGGCTAGGCTCAACACTAGGTTTGACAATTTGGAGAACAAAGTTACATCTTGGCTGGATCAACTTGAAGCAAATCAAAAAGAGCTAAAACAGTCGGTGGCCAATCTTTGCAATGCATTATCTCTTGGAAGTAACCCACCCGATGACTCTTCCATTCCCCCTTCCTAATAGTCCTATTTACTATAGCTTTGCTTATGTTATCATATGTTATCATGACTATGTTCATATGACTGGCACATTTCATATTTTGATGTTCATTATCGAATGAAATATTAGTTTGTTATGAAATTGCTCTATTTTTTGAGATATTAGTATATTCAAGTGAAGGAACACTTTTTATTATTGACAAAAAGGGGGAGATAATCTATATATTTGAATGTTGAATATGTTTATTCAATTAAGGTGGAGTTTCAACTCAGGGGGAGTATTTAGTATTTATCTCGCTTATTTAAATTTTTCGCACATTGTTTTATCATCATAAAAAATAGGGAGATTATTGACTCTATAATAATTTTGATGATGTAATTTAAACCAAAATAAAGTATTAATTGCATAATATCTTTGAGTTACAAATGATTTTTTAGCTTGAGTTTAAGTGTTTTTTAAAAACAAGGATTCACGCTCGTAAATAGGATTAACATCTGTGAATATAATCAAATCAAAATATGAAATTTACTCAGAAAGGATCTTCAAGCCAGTGTACATTTCTTCAAGGCCTTGAATGAGTTTCACGACCGTTACTTGTCTTTACACCTATGATTAATTTAAGAATAGATTTGGCTTAGAGACACAGAAGATTTCAAGGCCGTGAAAATTTATTCAAGCCCATGAAGAATCATCTTTATGACTGTGAGTACTAGTCACGCCTGTGAATCAGTTGTTATCTGTCAACGTCATGTCTGATCTATTTTTAAATATAGCCATTGAAAAAAGATTTGGAGGCAAATCTTGCATTTAATACAATCAGAACAGTCACATTTAATCACCATTTATTGAAGACTATAAATACATAAATATTTGAACTTCAAACAACAAGAGAAGCACATATCTTAAGAGAAATCAAATTGTTGTAGTTCTTACTCTGTTTTTCAAATTTTCTGAACTCTATGAGCTTTACTTCTTTATTCTTAGAGTTCTTACTAGCTTTTGCTAATCTTATCTATTTGAACTTCATTGTATATCATTTGAATAGCTTTGTATAAGTTTATAGAAATGTATAAATCTTTGTCTCTGTTATTGAGAGTGAAAAATCTAGCTCAGTGAGTAAATGGTGAAATCCCTGAAATCTATTGTATTTGATTTGGGTGGCACACCGGGTTTTAGTGAAACCTCAATATCGGGTTGATATTGAGAGAAGTGGATGTAGGAAAAGGAATTTGGCTCCGAACCACTATAAATTGGCTAAAATTTCTTAACCTTTCTCCTTTATTATTACTTGCTATTTAAAATTAATTTACCTATTGCATATTAGTTATGTATTCTTTTCAAGATTTTTTTAAATTTCTATTCATCCCCCAAACCGCCACCACACCCCCCCCCCCCCCCCTCCTCTAGGAGTATTGCTATATTAGTGTTCACAAAGCCAAACCTGAAAGGAAATAAGAGTTAGAAAAGAAGCCTAAGTAGTGATGAAAGAAAAGATGAAAGAAAAAGTACTATTACCTGAAGTATGACTAGGCTAACAGACCAAGGCCTCTCGACTCTATAGTTGCTATCCAAGCTCTACAAAGTCTCTGCCCAAATCAGAATAGCAATGGTAGAACCTCGCTCCATCTGAGCAACCAGCTCCACTATCCAGATATCTCCCCAGCTAGGTGAACTGAAGAATAAGCATCCAGCAGTCAAACACAATATCAAAGCAGTTATCCTAAGCTTCTGCCTAACTTGATCCTCGTGATCTTCTCGGTACTAGAACTCTGCCATGATTATAGTCAAGTTGATTTGATCCTCCATTACCATAGAGTCAGCAAGCACATGACTCAGTCCTAGAAGTCTCCTGAAAGAATGAAAATACCTTACTCAGTATTCAGGAGTGGCCAATGCAGCATCTGGATTGCTTCCAAGGATAGCGCTAAATTCCTCAAAAGTGGGGCAAATTTCCTCCATGCTAGCTCCAAACCGAAACATATGGTCCACGAGATCCCAAAACCTAAGACAGGCCTTAAGGAAATCCCAGTTCACTTTCACTCCCCTCAAAGCTAAGACAGAATTAATTTCATACTTCCCTAAATTGATCCTCTCGACCTTGTTTAGGTTCTTAGTCCGCAAAAACATGTGATGACTATAGTAGGGCTCCATAAAAGAAGAAAATAAGCTAAAATAAAAGAAAGAAGTGTAGAATATGATGACAAAGAGTTAGGGTGACTTTCTGAATGAAAAAGGAGCTTATTTATAGAAGAAAAAGGGTCAAATTTGACCTAGGACACGCAAAGCAGTACGGCGCCTTTGCCTTTCCTTGGCAGTGCCGCCAAATCCTAAAAATGCTCAGGGCTGCACCGCCTAAGATAGCCAGTGGTACCACCATCTCAGGCTAGTAGTAGAGGGCTTTTTATATGAAAATCTGTGAGAAAATTTGAAAAAAAATTGGGTCCCGGGGAGCAATTTAGGGCATTCTGATGCATTTAATTTCATTCAGTTGCATTTTTAGGTATAAAATTGCATAAAATTGCATAGCATTGCATGATTTGGCATAAATTTGCATTCATTACATGGGGAAACATAATAGAAGGTCATCAAATTCATGCATAAATAGCTCATACATATATAATATCATATATACATCATTGTTTAAAAAACAACATAGAAAGAAAAAAAAAAGAACATAAACAAGCTATTGGCCCCTCTGACGGAATCGAAGAGGGTCCTCTAGTGGACTGTGTCACTCAGCTTAAATCTCTAGGCGGGTTAGCATACCAGCTAAAGCATGCTCCATCCTGCGTCAAATTTTATAGGTATGGTGGGCCCACTCAGTGGTAATCTACAGAAACAAGATGACAGAGTTAGAAATACTTTGCTAAAGATCATTTCTAAAAGCAAAGACAAAATATGAACACACCTTAGGATTGTCGGGGAAAGCAGGTGCCCAGGGATGGACTACATCTAAGACATGATATGTTTACATCACACTGGCTGCATCATTATAAGGAATCTCCCCAATAATCTAGTGATTAGAGCCTAAAGGGACCCTGGCTGGATCAATCCTAATCTAGGGACCGACACTGGGATTAGTCGAGGAAGGCTCTATAGATGCACCCACACTATGTGCTGGACTAGGTCTGACAGTAAAAGGCCCTACATCATTAGAATAACTCTCCAATTGTTTGTATGGATCACCAATGAGACCCATCAAATGGGTACGACAAAATGTCACATAATTATCCTAAGGAGCCACATACAGGTGAATGGGAAGACCGTTATAAGCTTCATTTGAAGCCTAAATGTCCATATCCCATCTCATGTCAATCGGTGGATGCACAACGGTTATCCTTCTCCCAACAGTCTAAACTCTGACTCTCTCCTCCAAGTAATACAGTTTGTGATATAGAGAGCGAAGCAATAATCGGGAACAAGCCAATGTTGTGCATCAGTCGAGATGGGGTGGCAGTAGTTGTATCCTGTTAATGTAAAGTTTCAGATGAATCTGCATAAGAATGGTAATGGTAAATAAAATCATGAATCGTGTGCAAAAGAAAATTAAAAAGTACTTGAAAAGTGTCAAGGCTACTGAAAAATGCCTGAATTGTCCTAAATTCATGCATGTCTAAACTAGCCTATAATTCTTTATTCCACCAGATACCAATAGGGAATACATCTAATCTGGGGCTACTGAGAGTCAGGGCAAGTGTTGGGAAATACTCATAATCCCATACCCAAAACAAACAAAAAGTTAAAGCAAGTAGAGAACAACAAAACAAACGAAAAGTCAAGGCAAACGAAAAGGCAAGACAAACAGAAAGTCAAAGCAAGCAGAGAGCAGCAAGACAAATAGAAAGTCAAGTCAAGTAGAAAGACAAGGTGCAGATAGTACCTCCCAAATAATGTAAGTCCCTCCATAAGAAAAGAAAGCTCCCTGATACAGATTAGACATCTCTTGGTGCATGGTGCTCAGAATGGCGTTGGCCCAATCATACTCTCCTAACAAAGTCATGTCTACCAGGCTCGGTAGTATGTTCAAATCAACAGTATCTTGTTGAGTATGGCCAAAGGTGCACCCCGCTAGAATCAGCATCATCAGCCTAGCCATGATCGTAGTACCAAAAATCTCATCGGTAAAGGGTTCCATTTCCTTTAGGCGAGCTTGTAGCCAAGTACAGGGCACTAATATGTTGTCTTGAGGAGGATCTTGACCTATAAGACTGGTCATATCGTTAGGAGTAAAAGTGGTTCTCCAGTTGGAGTAGTAATCTAGGTGTCGAGTCCTGAAATAAAGGTCGGTTAGCATTGACAGATCAAATGGAGTAACTGTTAGCTTCCCACACGGAAAGTGGAAAGTATGGTAGTATCCCACCATCTCTCAACCAGAGATTTGATCAAAGTGACATTGCTCTCAAGAGATGCCTTAACTTTCAAAAAAGACACAAAACCAGTAGGCTCTGATAAAGGATTCACTGGAGTTTTGGTTGACAGAGTATCAGCCAGGTAGGTTAAATTTGACCTAGCACCTTTGTTCCTAAGTACGGTATGTTTTATGAAAAAAAAAATTATTATTATTATTATTATTTATTATTATTATTATTATTAAAAAAAAAAAGAGAAAGAAAAAAGAATACCTCAATCTTACCAACCCAAGAGACATGTTGTTCTGGTTTCCGCAACAGATCTGCTTAGTTTGGATTCCCCTGCAAGGCCTCGTAGCTATGATGTCCCCTGTTGTCGACAGTGCTACCAGAAGAAGAAGCCATAGAGAAAAAGAATAAAAGAGAAAGCTTTAGAGAAAGAATGTAAGAGAGAGAAGAAGATAGTTGAAAATGAGAGTGAGTGAAGAATGAAAAACCTCACCCCTGTTTATCGATTTTGAGAAATTTCAAAATGACGATCATGTCCTTACCCTGACCGAAAACAAGGAAAGACCTAGTTTCGGAACGTTTCAAGTCAGAATGAAGTGTGGTCAATTTTGTCATGACCGTATGATTTTTCTTTATTCATCGAGCTATCATTTGCCCATTTTCGACCTAGGACGCTCCTATTATACAAAAAACATCAAAAACAAAAAATATTAGAAAAATCGAAAGTGATCCAAAGTTGGCTAGATCAGACTCACATATCTCCAGGTACCCCAAGGTATGGTTTTTTAACTCTTATTTTGTTTCAAACAGACAGAAATAGCCTGGTTCACTAACATCACGTTTGCCATCCAAAATAGACAACTGTGATTAGGGCAGCTGTGAACACTGATTTTTTACATCCCTCAGACTTGTGCCAAGCCAAACGGTACTAATCGGAGCCCAGCCCATTTACAGATAGACTCAGAAATCACCGAAAAGTATCTAGGCCCGAGCTGCCACCCTCAAGGGATGGCATTGCCACTACCCCTAGGGGCGGTGTCGCCCTGTAACACCTCAGCCTAGACCCTTATAGGGACCCTTAAGGGAAAATTTTTTCTTTCTTTATAATATGTTAATATGATATGTTTATGCATGAAATTTATATTTATGCATGTTATATGACTTAATTTTAGGCATAGAATTGGTTTAAAGT